>OZ026614.1:82007101-82274601 GCA_964020975.1 Hermodice carunculata | reverse complement strand
GTAGTCATAATGAGTCCGTTTATACAGTAGTTTTTGTACCTAACTCACGACAAATCGTACAAATAACATCACGCATTCTCTTTAAACGCCCTTGGCTCAACAGCTTCGATTGGTTTATGGACAAGAAACCTAGAAAGCTATAATTAGTCACATTACTCTGGATATTACATTTTGACTGTTTCCATGGCTTGGTTACACTCGACTTTGCGTCATTTGTGGGTATTGGTAAAATTATTAAGCTTCGTTTTTTGTTTTTGTAAAAGTAAAAATACAACAAAAAATTATGTTCAGTCGTCATCGATATATGAATCAATCTAAGGGTAAGCTACCAGCATTGAAAGAAGGAGAAATTCATGTCACACGTCTATCTGTAAATTATGTCATGGAATGGAAACATGTAGCTATCTCGTATATTTTAATGCAATATACAGTCATGAGATTTATACATACATGAATGGAGGGAACCGCTTAAAATGTGTGTGGAACCCCCTTTTTAATTGTTTTGTCTCATATTACTTGATTCGTTTGTCTCTTTTTTATTCTAATATTTATTTATTTATTTATTTATTTATTTATTTATTTATTTTTTTTTTTTTTTTTTTTTTTTTTTTTTATTTATTTATTTATTTATTTATTTATCTATTTATTTATTTGTTTACTTATCTATTTGTTTCATTTTCTATTTATTAACTATGTATGTACAAACGTATGTATGTATGTATGTATGTATGTATGTATATATGTATGTATATATGTATGTACCTATGTATGTATGCAAATATGTATGTATGTGTCATTTGCCAGATCGTGAATTAGGCTGGATGCTATTTTCCTCAATTTCACAAAATGAATATGGAATACCAATAGTAAGTTATAATGGATGCTTGCGGTATCGAGACCTATTCTAGACGAATGACAGGCGGTTTATTGAGACCTTATAAGACTTCAAACAGGAAGGTTACTGTATCTGTAATCTTATGCCAACTGGCTTGCCCATTAATCGTTGTGTGTTTGCCAACACGGAGCGTCGTAAAGTGGAAACAATACACCGTAAACCGAATAAATAAGCTGGATACCATATCAACTTTATTGTGAATGCTCAAATTTTGGAAATGAGTACATACACTTATGCACCAGACGGTGTTTTAAACAGTGCGAATGACAAGCGATGTGATCAAAATGAAGATTATTAATTTTTGACAGTTTAGTTTTGTTTGTTTTCTATCGGGGATGGTTGTTTTATTTCACTCCTCTCGTAAAGTGATTCATGCGTGTTTCCTTGCTCAATTTAAGAGTTTTAAATAACCTATCATCACTATATTCACAAGTAGCAATTTCTATCGTGGTTCAGATAATAACTGCGCAAGGAAACCACGTGAAAAGAGCATCATCTATGTGTTTCATGCTTGCAAGGAGTCATCGGTCATCATAATTGGCCGCAATAATCAAAACACAAACCACATTTTGTCGAAGGATTCATATATGTATCATTGTGGAGGCTACAAAAGCGTACAAAGAGACCTTTCGTGTTGTTTAAAAAAAATGTACGGCCGTTTTTGATGTAAATGCGTTGACAATACAGATTAATAAGAGACTGACCGTAATGTTCAATGGCCTCGGCCTCGTCAGGGAGCCAACAAGTTTGACAAGTTTCCCACAGAATGGATTCAAGACTGCACCCACAGTGGAGCTGTCTTGTCTGTATATCACTCGTTAATATAACAAAGAGGGTGTAAAGGGGCAAGCTCTTGTGGTCACCAAAATTGTAACATCAGGCATTTTGAAATTATGTTGAACATAATCATGTGCCCTTTGATAATAGTATCGAAAACAGGAAGGTAAACTACAGGTATTCTTTGGTATAATTTTTCTGGAATTAACACTTAAAAGTGAAAGAATTAAAAAAAATCTCTGAACTTTGACGTCTCTGAAGTTCGTACATTTCTCCCAGCGTGCTCTTCTGATAATGTATATTTGACCATAACATAAAAAAAAAAGAAAAAAAAATGAGTTCAAGGAAAGTGAATTTCATAGAGTGGATATATGCGTTTCCCATTTCAGCTAGGCGACTGGTGCCAAAGGTTGCAGGTTTAAGTCCCGTTCGTTGCGAACATAAAATAGATAATCTTTATTGTGCCCTCTATTTTCGGAATAAACACTTTGTACCCAAACGGGATAATCAACTCACAATGCCATACGAAAAAAAATGGATTTGTCATGTATATCATTTATCGTCAAAAAGAATTCGTCGACGTCATTTGGTTATCTAAAATACCATTACTTTACACCAATGCACTCACGGCCCACTCTCACTGAAAACACGATATTTCCAAATGCCTTTGACCACGTTGCATATGTGGGAATGAGACCTGCTTAAACTTTACGGGAATCCGGTTTTCCGTATAATTAAATAACTAATGTGGTATTATATTAAATTTGAGTTCTTCAGACAGTGTGTGAATTAACGAAAAAAACCCCAGATTACTCTATCGTCGCTCCACAGCATATTACACTACCCTAGTTTTATTTTGTAGTAATGAGAGAAGATATGTGGACTTGTTTACTGATTTATTTACTTATGATAATGGTTTTTGTTGTTGTTGTTATTGTTGTTGTTGTTGTTGTTCTTCTTCTTCTTCCATTTCTTCTTCTTCTTCTTCTCCTCCTTCTTCATCTTCTTCTCCTTGTTCTTCTTATCGTCATTATTATAACATCCAAGTCTTTGAAGCAAATATACATTAAGAATGAAAATAACCTCCAATGGATAGATTACATTATGTTTGCTGCTGACCTTCAGGCACTTGTCACTTGCGGGTCCATGTTTTTTTCTGCACCTGTTAATGGGGATCGCAGTAGAATAGATAGCATTGAGAAAGAATAGGGATCGAATGGCTGAATGACTTTTTAATCTACGCCTGTTTCCGTAATAGCTCACTATTTTCGCTATCATCATCATCATCATCATCATCATCATCATCATCATCATCATCATCATCATCATCATCATCATCATCATCATCATCATCATCATCATCATCATGGATGTTTGTATTGATTGCATGACAAAGACAACTTTACCACAACGAAAAAAAACGCATCTCTTCTTTGCAATCTTGACCCCATCAAGCTCATGCAAAACAAAACAAACTATTCAACGAAATGTTCCTCACCACTGCAGCAACCCATTGTGTATTCAACACCCAAACGCTTTTGTTTACAGATATTGGCCCAAAAAGCAAAAAGAAAGTACCTAAATGAATCTTAATTTGCTCTTTTGCAACAAAACCAAGGTAACGCAGGTGGAATAGTTGCTTTACATGAATATTTTATAACATCTTAAATGGAAGAATACCTCGGGTATTGCCTGAAAGTTTCCACTGCTCTTTCATTGACTCCAGCTGTATGTGTAAAGCAATGCGTGATCAATTCTAATGGATTGTCAGTAGAAATGTCACGGAAACGAAAGTTAACATGGAGTTCCACGTTGGATTGAACTGCAATAAACTTGCATAAGATCATAATAGGAACACCTGGATTGACAGTGCGCACTTTTTGCACACTTTTCTATTGGGTATTGGCACGGAGTTTGATTCTCTTTGACGAGAATTTGTCACATTGCAGTCAGTTTGCAAGTATACCGAGAATCCACCGCCAGTTGTGTTCACATGTTTACTATATCTCCAACCATGGTGTTTCCCTTACTATGAAACATGGAGAAAGTTTAATCCACTGGTATGATAGCCTCTCTGGTTATTTAGGTGGACAATCCATAAATTTCTTCTTCTGGGAGCCTTTTAATCTTTTTGTCTCTTCATTATAAACTATCTATCCTTGATGCTGCAGTTCTTTCAACAAAGATAGAAACGCCATGGTAACCAATTAAATATCGCAGTGGCCTGGGAGATAGTAATAGTGGTACCACGTGACATTGCCAAGAGTCGCTTAAGTGGGTGTCAGTCGGAGAAGCCGAGTCATTTTAAAAGTGTACATTTTGCATTGTTGTACCTCAGGTAGAAATCTGGTCTTTTGATTGGCTAAGTGAGCGCTTTATTTTTTCTGTTTTCCACATGTTTTTGCAGCTGTTACCTTCTGATTTTTCTCAACCCACTGGGGGCTCTTCTCGTCATGCCAGACCGTGCCCCCCCCCCTAAAAATAGGAGACAGACAGAAATGACCAGATAATTTGCATGTAAGGCATGCTGGCACACCTGGGAGGGTTTGAAAAGATTTTTTTAACAGTATGACGAATTTAATGGGACCCGTACCTTTGTGGGACAAGCAAAGCTGTTGGATCATCAGAATGAGCTGTCAACCGTCAGCTGCACTTTGGGTCGACAGTCCATCTCTCAGGTACGCAGATCAGGCAGCCAGTGCCACCATTCCTATACTGAGCAAATAGTAAGAAATTACTCTCCCTGCCTCAAGAGTGTTCCCTTTATTTCACTACCAGCGACTGTTAGGGATTAAGATGGATGCTTCTGTAGGTTTGAACAATAGAGTGGTAGCCTCTGACGTATTGCAACGGTAAGTGTGACGTTTACTTGCACAAAAACGTGCGTTTTTCGGGATTCACCTTGGTACAAATGACTGAGAAGATTAAAGAATGAGAGAGTGTTGCCATTCCACAGAAAATCCGATATCCTTCTGACAGAAAACGTCATCAATTGTTTCAAAGTGTGGTGTAGCTACTCGAACCTAGTGGGGTTATCTCAAACGTCTTTTCCAATTCAAAGGGCTTTCACTGAGGTACAATATAGTCAGCGCGTCAAAATGACGTTGTCACTGGGTAGTACCGGGACACTCTTTTCGTCCATAGGATAAACATTCTTTTCTAAATTCTTGCGGGCAAGGCTTGAATGTCGCCATGTTTTCATTCATTTTAAGTAGAACTTCCAAAAACAAAGATCACCTTCTTTGAAATAAGGTGATTGTATATATGTATATATATGCAGTGAATTCTGTCAGACCCAGGGGACGACAGTCTTTGACGTCTTTATTTTAAGTGGAGAGTACCACACATAATTAACGGTAAAGTAAACGAAAAATTGAGATTTACATATTCGCTGCATGCGAGCATGTTGGACACTTACTATGAAAATCGTAGGAGACCGAAGCTGAGTTGCTTTTTAACGGAATGCAGGGTGAGCCCTGCTGCTCTACATTACAGGCACTTTGTACAGGTGTCTTGACAAAGTGGACGTGGACTAAAATATTAGCTGAATGCCGATTCACCATGAAGTTACAAGAATTAGGATACTGAGTACAACACTTTGCTGATCTCCTTGTAACTGAAATAAGCAAGTGGCGTCGCCCCCCCCCCCCCCTTGAATTTAAAGGACCAAGCTCGCCAAACCTCTCGTGCCCAGATTGATTGTATGATCAATAGGAATACCGATGGAAAATTTGCCACTTTCGTTCAGTGTGTTGTGATGTTTTTTGCAAAGCCACTTGACAATGAGTGATACGCTATAAATGTTACACATGGAATCCAATTGATGTAAACCTGAATTTCATTTTTATTTTTTAATTCTCGTAATTACAGGATAAAAAGAAGTAATTATAGGGAAGTTTTGATTGAAGGAAAGGATCACATAGCACTCTCCTTTTCTTAAGAGTGGGACGTCGGTTGAAAAACACAATATTGATAAAGGAGGTTAGTTTGTCTGCAAAAGTAGGTCTATACTACCTTGGGGCAAATTGGGAGTACAATGGTTTTTGCCATTTGGAAATTTCGCCTAATGTCAAAGGGGATACGTCTATACTGTGTTACACTGGGCAGTATCATTCCATCATTTGCTTTTTGCTTATCTATCAAAAGCCACAATAAGCAATCGTATATTTGCCTCCGAATTCTATAACTTGAACAACTCTTGGAATATCTAAAACGGGACACTCCTGGTCCATACCGATCGCGTACTTATGACAGTAATGTAATCCTGTTTGATTATACATCTTATAAAAGTTTAATATCCCCGAACACCTGCATTTTCAATACCTAGAAAACCTGTTACCAACGTTTTATCTGCATGTACGTTTCTGTCACTGCCTACTAAAACAAATATAAAGTATTGAAAACGTGTTTTATACCAGCAACCTTTTTACCAAAATACGTTTAACAGATTTGTTGTAAAAAAAAAAAGGCAACAATAGGCAAATTAAAAACAAAAACCAACCCCCCAAAAAAACAAAACAAAACAAAAACAAAAACACAAAAAAAAAAAACAAAAAAAAAAAAAAAAAATGAAGAAAGGCAAAAAAGAAACAAAACAAAGCAAAGCAAAACAGAATAAAAATGGCCATATGAACCTGACAGGCTAATTAGGAGTTTTCTGTGTGTAACTGAAAACACGGTTCGGAGCCTGGAATACTCGGGCGTAAAGATTTGATTTAGCAATATGACAAACTAGTATTGAATAAATTGCTTACTTCTCTGGCTGCTGTTAAATTTTAACTTTACACTGAGATTTACGAAGAGGAATTTGATGTCCGTACATACAACCTGCATACCATATATCTCAAGTTTACAGTCAAAGACAAAGCCAAGAAATATGGCGTATAATTTTACACATAAAATATCGTGTGTCTAGCAGAGACGTGTTGCTTGCTCCGGCATTTTTTCTAGCCCTCGCAGTTCTATTTGTGTCATTAATTGACTTGTTGCCTGTTTCTCTAGAGTGTTATACCACAGCCTTTTCTCTGGAAAGATATAATCACAAACAATGAAGCAGGGAAGCAGACCCACAGCACATCCCGTCAGCTCGCTCAAGTGTATATTTCTGCTTGGGTATCTCAAGACCTTCAGAGATGGAGCGCTCAACATCTTTTCCGTTCATTAATACCATCACATAAATGAGAATTTTAATCTCTAAAGCACGACTGTTATAAATAGGATACCTGACCCAAAAACAAAAACAAAAAAAGAAAAACAAAACAAAAAACAAAAACAAAAACAAAAACAAAAACAAAACAAAACAAAACAAAACAAAAAAAACCAAAACAAAACAAAAAAAAAAACAAAAAACAAAAACAAAAACAAAAAACAAAACAAAAAAAACCCAAAACCCTCCCACCCACCCCCCAAAAAACAAAAATAAAATAAAAAACAAACAAACAAATAAAAAAAACAAGAAAAAAACCGAAAAAAATAACAAAAAAAAAACAAGTAAAAAAAAAAAAAAAACAAAAAAAAAAAAAACAAAACAAAAAAAAAAAAAAAAAAAAAAAAACAACAACAACAACAACTACAACAAATGGGGTGGACTATATTCATGTTCATCATACAATGGCATGGCTAACCGAAAATGAACCTAAGCACATAACATGGAAACTATTCAGGCATAACATGGTGTACAATTTTATAGGTTCCCTTTTCGATTTCGTAGAAGTATGGTTTTACATCTGAAGACGGTTAGTATCAACACAAGACACCAACAATGTTGCTCCACGTGGCCATGGTATATCTCATCGTTTTAAGGAAGTTCATCTCTCGTTGTGCCGATGTCAAACACATGTGCGTGAAAAGATTGGCATGGATATATCTCCCCCTTAAAGAACATCACACACCAACCTGAATATCACATATTTTTCGGATGTTTGCATAGTTCATGTTCGTCAGGACAACCATATATATACATATTTTTTCTCACAGAGAGGATTCTCTATATAGCTTGACATATGACTGTAACTTAGTCATTATCCTCTTGTTATATCACATGGAAGTGGCTTATGTGTCCAGAGCCTTGTAGTCAGTAACAAGCACAAAGCAAAATAAAGACAGGCAGGTGTAGAAAATAACTTTATTGCCATGAATGGCCATGCTTCTTCAGTTCGGTACAAGGCCTCATATTTTCCGCAAACATATAAAAATTATATATCTAAATGGATTTGCTGACTCAAAGGACCTTTAAATCTGATGAGATTGCATGTCATTCAACAAATCGTTGGCAAATCTCAATATTACTGTCCTGTTCATGTACAAATAACTGATAGGCATGTGAGAGGAACGATGCGGAAATTGTGTGGATTTGAAGGCTCAGTAGCCTCATTGGTTAAGCAGGTCTGATAAGTCTAAAGCAGTGATATTTGCCCTCTAGTGTTCATGTCGATGAATATATAGCCCAGGGACGAATCAGTTTGATAAATCAAATGCCAGCGTCCCGGGAAAAAGCCATCAAGTAAACTTACTTATTGCTGTGTGTTTGTTGAGACGAAACAATCAAGAAAAACAGCTTTGTGTCACTACATGAAAGACTAAGATTTTGGTGTAACATGACAAGTACTGATCCTCGTGTTTGACTTAATTGACTCCGCGATTGCCCCAGCGGAACTGACACACGATGAAATGCTCTGTAATGAAGGAAGTTGTCTTATCTCAGTCAACTTTCATCTTTTTTTTGGCGGATGCTATCTTGTTAGTGCCACTATTCTTCAGAAAAAGCACCGGATACTAAGGATCAATCGAACTTAAGCAGCCGTTTCCAAAAGATTTCCCTTTTGCATTATTATTTTGCTTCTGAGATAGCTTCGGGCAGACCGTGGTGATAATTTTAAAGCATTTCATTCAAAGGAAATGCAAAATAACCAAAGATTCCCGTTGCGACCGATGCAAGCAAATGATGTGTTATTGTTGTGAATCTGATATTTATCCTGCAGGTATGGTTGCATATTTTTCATCTCAACTGATTGCACCTGTGCTCTTGTGACATTTTTTCACTATTATTACCGCGCTTATCGCTAGATATAGCATGTAGATTACTACTTTTTGCTTCAAATGTCTATTTTTACCTCTCGGTACTAGCTCGGTTCTTCAAAATCATTGCTCAGAAACTGTGTCAAAGATATTGTACAAATTACAGTTCATTTGCATATCTGATTGCTCACATTTGGAATATAAATAGCTGCATCGCACGAATTATTTCCGGCACATATTATACGGTGTAACGCAAGGTTTCTACACAATAACATTATGAAGCTTTAAGTGCTTGTGATCAATCTGTTTATGTCCAGCAGCTTTGTGTGTGTGTGTGTGTGTGTGTGTGTGTGTGTGTGTGTGTGTGTGAGAGAGAGAGAGAGAGAGAGAGAGAGAGAGAGAGAGAGAGAGAGAGAGAGAGAGAGAGAGAGAGAGTTCTTGTGCAACGTCGTTGCCTGCAAAGCAGATCAAGTTCTCTGCGGAAGAGACAAAATACGCAGCTTGGGTCTGCTTTGGAGGCAAGCAGCGTCAGTTTTAATACAGAATACACAGACAAGAGCAATCGGCCGTTGTATTGATTCTCAGACCGCTGGGCGCCCTCTGCGTTTTTCGTTCATAAGTAAAACAAATGGTTGCCCTGTAAACCGACTCATTTTGGGCTATTAATAATTCTGATGTTGCATCAGCACCCTCAAAATCACGCAAGCAAATACAGTCCGTCTTGGGAGGCAAAAACTAATGGCCGTCTATTAAGTCTACGACATACAAAAGAGGTCTTTTTTTTAACAATCATATACTAAACGCCTCATAGCCTCTTTCACCTGGCCCTGGCCTGTGACATCTAATCACCTGATTTTACTGGTTATTTTCCTCATCTGTTATTAGTGCCGTCCTGCCGACTTAAGTCACTCGGGGAGAGTCGACAGGTAGGCTCCAGATGTGTAAGTCAGAATGGTGACCTTTATTGGTGGTGAATAAAATCGGATAAACGAACTGATGTCCGACAGAATCTTAAGAGGGCTGTTATCTTTATTAAAAAATTGCTTGTCCTCGAGGCGTCTCCCACCCTGTATGTCGCACAATAAAGGACATACCGTCAATTAATTTAATTTTGCTGTATTTTTATTTTTGCTCGTTTCAATGGTGGCACCATCCCCAGGAAATAAAAGGGCGATGTAGTAGTATTTCAGCATTGGTTTAGTAGGAACTACGTCCAAAAAAATGAAATTCAAACTTCAGTTCAATTCCTGAAATAAAAAACCCCTCAAATTTATATGCATGAAAATAAGTACGTGCAGTGTAAATATGACCGAAGCCGATGTAATGATCAACTGATAAGGTTAAGCTTCCTCGTGCTTCAGCCGACCAGGTTAGAGCGTTTTTTTTTCTTTTCTTCATGCAGGAAAAGTTCTATGCTTTTGAATACTTGGATCATGATATATCGCGGTATTTTTTACGCTAATGAAGTAACACAAATGTAAAAAAATCTCCACTTCTAGGATTGCGAATCTGGAAAAGTACTGCTGAAGTCAAACATCAACATACTCATGATGATAGTATAAACTGCCGCGTATACACTAGGATGGACAGCATTGGCAGAATTTCTTCCATTAAGACCACACACACGAGACTGGGAAAGAGTTCTGAACAATCCAGTGGAAGACAAAAAAGTCAAAACTGAGTGATGTAAATTGGAATATTCTCCTCCATCATTATCTTTCATGTTAATTACATCTGATTGGCGTGGTCTTTTATGCTAAGAATAATTCCATTTTATAGCCACTAAATAAGACACTGAGGTACCTCAGATAACATTAAATTTCGTCTCCTTCCACTTCCGGAAACTGGGGATATTTTTATCCCATTTTAGACGTAAGTTTGTTCCAGCTCTATTTTAAAGAATTAATGCAATGGCATTTTACGTCTCCTCTGGTTGAGGCAGAAGCAGTTCAGTCACACTTATTCTCTGGTCACGTTTTCTTTCTTTTTTCGAAAGTTAAAGTTAATTCGTTTTCTATGTTGTTCTATCACCACATTGCTGCCAAACAGTTTTGCTACAAATGGGACAATCTGTATTTTATTTTTATCTACATTTTTCGTTATACCCTTTTGCTGTCTCCAAAATGAGTCTCCTAATCCAATCGCTAGTCGACCCTACCTCTACCAGGCACTGAATGCAAAGTGAATGCACATCTTCATGATATTCAAAGAAGTTACCATCATTATGTGTTGGTTTATGTTTGTACATTTCACAGATTAAGTAAAATGGCTCGCACATAAAACGCTCACAGCTGAAAGGGGCTCAGCAGCCTAATCTTTTAGCCTGCTCAATGAGGAATTATAATGAGGACTACCGTCCCAGCATTCTATCTAAGGGCTCGATTCATATCGATCTGGGATACCCGAAGCTTCACCTTTACCTGTGTAAATCCTCGGGAACACATCAAAATCACACACTATTAAAAATATCAACTGAAAAACCGTCATTTGATGTTGCGCAATCAATCATCTCATCCTCTGATAGGCATAAGGCCCTTGGCAAACAAATGAAAATAATAGAATAATTTTAAACACTGTGTCAAATCACAGAAAGTCAAACTAATAAGGAAATATTGGAGCAGGGAGTGAGTAAACTGTAAGGCGAGATTACCCTTTTTGAAATGGAAACAAGACAGTGTCGAATTTTTAAAATTCGACATAACAAAAACATATTGAATGTAAACATATCTATTTAAACTGGATAATCTGACATTACATATGAGAACTAATCTGGAAGGATCTTCAGTAAAAGCATAGGTAAGTGAATAGCTTCTTTTCGGAATTGTATATATAAAATATGCTTGTATCGTACCGAAATGCGTTTGTATGTTAGCTAAAATTCACCTTATCAATGTCAATAATTTTATGAACAATGAGGATAGCACTCATGCCTGATTGGCAGCTGAGAAATGGCTAGAATTTGAAATCTTTGCCTGTCAGAAATCAGGGAGGCTAAAACAGGTATTATCGAGCACATAAGAGGAGCCGTTAGTTTAATTTTTTTATGCGTCCATTAATTCATTAACTCACTCATTCAATCATTATTATATTTTTCCATGCTCAATTTAACCTTTATTCACTTGATTATTCTGCTTATAATACATTCCATAATTCTACATTTCAGACAAACTTTAAAAAAATGTTAAACTGGATTTTTCTGACCATTTATTCATTTTCAGATGAAGCATGAAGAAGCAAGAGGAGGCAGCACATAACATTCAATGTTTAATCAAAGATGGTCATTGGACCACTTAGTGTTGAACCTGCCGTGAGACCTTATCGGCGTTCATCAGTTAAAAAGGCATCATTTCTGTTCTCTTCTTCTTCTTCTTCTTCTTCTTCTTCTTCTTCTTCTTCTTCTTCTTCTTCTTCTTCTTCTTCTTCTTCTTCTTCTTCTTCTTCTTCTTCTTCTTCTTCTTCTTCTTCTTCTTCTTCTTCTTCTTCTTCTTCTCCTCCTCCTCCTCCTCCTCCTCCTCCTTCTCCTCCTCCTCCTCATTATCATCTTCTTTTCTTTCTTCTCACCTTTCTTCTTCTTCTTCTTCTTCTTCTTCTTCTTCTTCTTCTTCTCCTCCTCCTCCTCCTCCTCCTCCTCCTCATCATCATCATCATCTTCTTTTCTTTCTTCTCACCTTTCTTCTTCTTTTTCTTCCTCCTCCTCCTCCTCCTCTGTACATGATCATAGTTGTTAATATCATCAGTGTCATTACATTCAAGCCTTCGTTGTAACTTTGGGTAAACTGGAATATTAATAATAATGCCAATAATGATAATGATAATAATAATAATAATAATAATAATAATAATAATAATAATAATAATAATAATAATAATAATAATAATAATAATTACTACAAGGTTTGAAACAAGATATATCTTCCAGCATACACACGTAAAGCAAACGACGCCGATGATGATGATGATGATGACGACGACGACGACGACGACGACGACGACGACAACGATATACCTTTAGCTCTTTTTAGTTACTGGAATAGACATGAGAGTAGGTAGTACCATGATTCATTAAATCGACAGTAAAAGTTACCGTGTGGTTTCACTTATTCCATTAGAATATTAAAAATAGCCTCTCACTGATGTTTTGAAAAGTAATAATCTATGGCCAGTCTACATGGAAGATATAATATATTGCTCATTTTGTCTGTTTTGTTTTTCTAATCAAACATATTCATTACTATGTCTTCTCTATTGTAAATTTGTCGTTGTTATCCGTTGCTTTTATGACAAATCAGCGGACATTGATACCAAAATACATGTTGAGCAGACAATACAGACAGTACAGGTATTTTGAGTTACAAATGGAAAATACCTGTCGTCTACGGATATATCCAATCAGATCATGTTTACTGCACTGTAACCCTTGTCTACTGAAAACATATCAACAATTATAGGTCGCTCACAGAATATGTCTAATTGAAAAGTTGATATAGTCTTGGATGTAATTTGTTCCAGTGCATAATGAAAACGCATAGTTAATAATGGTATCATTGATAGGTAGTAAACTCGGGAATGCACTAACCATGTACGGTAACAGGCAAGCTCCAGTTATGAATTCAGCACCATTAACCAGCTTATCTTAATTAGTCACCCTCTGGTGCACACAGCTAACACCTGTAGATCACAGACCTATGGGTGAGGGTTGCCTTTCATAAAGGTCTCTTAGGGATTAATAAGGTGTCTTTGTTCAGAAGATTACTATTATCAGAAAAATGCTACACAGACCTTGTTCAGGAAACTTCGGTGACAAGCAGGGAAAACTATGAAAAGTGAAAGAGACTGGTTACATTCTCCTTCCGTCTATTGTCGTTTCTGTGTTTAAATCATGGATTTGAACCTTTATAGCACGCTCAAAATAAGGAAAACTAGGCCTTTTACTTTTTTCTGATCTTTTTGTGTAGCCCGTGATGGTCTGAAATGAAAATGATACCTCGCCCTGCGGGAAGTAAACTAAATTTCACTTGCGATTGTTACAACCTTTCATTACTATGTTACACTTTTTAGTTTTGTTTGTCAATATGGACCTAAAACCTTTAATAAAGCCATTGGACTAAATCAAATAATTTGTTTTTCATATGTAGTGATTTCATATTGTGCTTGTTGGCCTATTCATACTAGATAATATAATGGTCTATCTCATATCTTTGCTTTTTCTCATTTAATGGACTTGTGTGGAAACCCAGCAAGGTCACAGGGTAGTACACTGTCATAATGTGAAGGGTACCGAAATTTAGTTTGTGACTGTATTCTCGGGATTCATGGGGCCAATGAAGTTGCGTAAAATTTTCAAATTTAGGTATGAACCGGTTATGTAACTAGCTTAACCCTTAATATGAAAAGATAATGATGCGAGAAATATTCGATCGTCCTCACTCGAGAATAACCAAATTTTCTCAAGCCATCCAGAATATATTAATATTATAGTGAACAATGGCGAAACAAAAGAGTTATCTTATATTACATGCATCTTCCTGCTCATTATTAAAGATAAAAGTCAAAAGCTGTCCGTTTGGTGTTATTAATTGAAGGGGATACAAGCATTTATTCAAAAGTTAAAGTGCAAAAACCAAAATAACCTACCATTACTTTTCCTTTGATCGAAAATAACCTTAAATGTTTGCAGCACTACACAGCTTCTTAAAAATGTAAAAAGAAATCATAATTTTAGAGGCACTATATATATATATATATATATATATATATATATATATATATATATATATATATATATATATATATATATATATATTTATACAAGACAGACTTTGGCAGACTGCAGACGTAAGGAGACCAAATGTTGGTCACCCTAGGTCTGGTCATCTTTATTTATAAAGTCATCCTAATACTTAAAAAATATGCTTACATGTATCTGATATTCAGTTTATGGGACACATAAAAGTGTTTGTGCTTAAGTTTATTTTTTAGGTTGACCAGTTGTATCGGGTACTTGTATGGGCCCCTAATACTCCAATGTGGGCGCTGGTGTACCTAACGATCATTTCATATATATATATGTATACATATATATATATACATATATATATGTACATATATATATATATATATATATATATATATATATATATATATATATATATATATATATATATATATATGTATAGGTATGGTGATAAAGTTTTATTGGTTTACCATATCTTGCACAAATTTATCTACGTTAAATCGGTGTTTATTATGTCACCAATCTGAAAACTACTTGTACGTATGTATGTCATTAACTGTATCATGTAGTACACTGTGTCGGTTATATTTAATGACATTAGCAATGCGTGTACAATTTCTGTGAATTTGCGAATTTATGCTGTTTTATGGTGCCTTCTTTGACAAAGAAATCACAAACAACTGAATATGTGGACATTTTAGAATCTATTTTGTCACTCAGGATGTAAGTTTTTACCATTGTAAATGGAGAGCTGAAGTCACGTGATGCGTGCAATGTACAGTGCTACCACCACTGGCAACATCCTTCACTACTGGTCCCTTTTTTCTGTAAAAATATATGACACTCATCATTTACCTGTGTTTAATGAGTTTTCATGGCGCTTAAATAATAAAAAAAACAAAAACATTTGGATGGACGGAATTTCTCTGTAGCTGTTTTCAGAGTCGATGAACACATACATGAATTTCATCAGGCAGGGAAAAACATGGATGCAAACACTAGATTAAATAGACGTTTAACAATGGAGATAATGCGTCTGTACCCACTTTCAGTATAATAATTTGTGCACACACATCGCAATAAATTAGGCTTGTACTGATAAGAAACTCGATTTCAGACAAGGTACTTTTCAAATTAAATTGGCCGCTCTCTCTCCACGTTGGACACAAGTGTGCTGAGGTGTCTTGTACAGTGAGTGTTATTTAGTTTCCTTTTGACTGTTTTGCAGTATTATGTAATAACACTCAAATAATTTGTCTGAATATGTGGTTTTCATCTTTCCTTACTACGTGTTAATATAGTAAATAAATTTGCATGACCTTCAGACAGTCCATCCATATCAAACCGCATCAAGTTACTTAGACGATATATATGTATATATATGTTCATCAAACTTCAACTATGCTGGTTATAGAAACCCAGAAACGCCTCTGTTTTCCTGTCCAGATGTAAAAAAAAACAGTAGCGTATGTTAACCACATGTAAAGCCATTCGTACATTTGCATCAAGAAACCCCAAAAGGCTCAGGTGGAGCAACATCAGTGATTAAAAAGATTGCTACGGTTGGTTGCTCGTGGCCACACAGGGAATGGTGTGTCATGCAATAAGATCCATGTGGTGGTAACGCCATCTCTTGGTGACACACTGGCCAATCAAATACATGACACCATCGGAGTTCAAAAGTGCATCAGATGGTTGTCAATCTCCCCAGCCATGAGGTTAAACCATAACCACTTAAATGAAAGTTGGACAGCACGTTGGCATTGCGATACCTTCAAACTTCTGCAAATTGGCTAGCGTTATGTCAGTAACCTTACCATTATGCTAAACTCAAACATTATTGAAAAAAAAACTTGTTGCAATGCATGCATTGTTTACTTATGTAAGTACATAATGCGTTTGCTGTCAGTGAGCTCCATTGGTAGCGGAGCATTTTTGTTGTACTGACAAAGGCTGTATTAACATATTTCTGTTTGCACATCGAACAATAAACATTATGACTAATGGGACACTGGAGATGTAGCAATATATGGTGACATATGATATATGTATTGTTTGGTAATGTTGTTTAAGTTTCTCCCAAGACCATATGCTGTTTTAAAAGCAGAATACCAGTCACCAAGCTTGATTTCATGTCCATATTCCGTCGCAGGTCATATGAGTTCATACTTTAACTACGAACTTGGTTCTTAACCAATTGTGTAATGAATTAAGTTATAAAATTTTCCTTTTGGTACTTGGATTTGGCTCTCATCTTTTGCAGGAGGACTCTCAAATAATAGTATTCATTAGTCATTATAAATCGTTGTACGGCTTATCGTACAATAACAAATAGATCAAATTATACTTTAGTAATAATTCATCTATCAAAAGACAAAGAGATTTAGAGTAACGATGTTTGAGCATTTTTTCGGTGAATGCAGCAAAAATGACACACTGGGCAGAATGCATCTTGGGTCA
Organism: Hermodice carunculata; assembly: GCA_964020975.1. Taxonomy (NCBI): domain Eukaryota; kingdom Metazoa; phylum Annelida; class Polychaeta; order Eunicida; family Amphinomidae; genus Hermodice; species Hermodice carunculata. Next base: position 82,257,718 of record OZ026614.1, on the reverse strand, counting down.
GATACGGTTGACATCTTAAAAGACCCCCATTCGCTTTCAACTCATCTCAGTCTATCCAATTAGTGATTGAAACGTTCATTGTCCATTTAATATTCTATGAAATGGACCTTTTACTCAAGTACCAGCATAACTACAGATGCAGACCATGAAGAATACTCCAGGTCAACAGCCTGATGGATACCTTGGCGACAATGCAGCAAGCTGTTGACGCACTCAAAACTTGGTACTAACAGAGTTAATTTATCTGGATCTCTTGTGCAAGCATGTGCTTACGCATCAGTACAATAAAGTTGTTAACCCTTTGGCGTTGGAGCTATGCCATAGCACAAACATCAGAATCAATGTGCGACTGGTGACTTGAAAGAGGTTTTTTTGAAGATCATTGTGCGATGCTGACGAAAACTGGTTACTTTGAAGGTTGACACCATTCAAATGCTTAAATATCAGATGTATGCCTTGTGCTTTCCATATCCAGTTTCCAACTCTGGCCACCTCACCGAGACGGTCACGAGTATTGCTAATGTCATGGCGCGCCATGTTGCCAAGTGACACGGGATTACCTTGACTGACAGTGTATGTGTAAGTAACCCTCAATATCCATTTATACTTCTTAAAATTCATGAATATTCATGCATCAATAGAACAGCCGGGCAGTTTAAAACTGTATACAGGCAGGCTGACCTCTGGATGTTGTAGAGATGCGGAAGTTTCAAGCATTTATCCTCATGGTGTGATAGCCCCATTTACCCGTTCACTATCTATGACTGCTTGATAATCCATTTGCTTGACGTCTTGCCTCTCGCAAAGTGCCATGATGTATCGTTGTGCGATGCTGGTGGCCAACAGGTGGAATTCGACCATAGAATATAGTTTGCCATTTCTTCCACATTACCATCTACCATAAGCAATCATGTACCATACATGGTCCGATGTCTGTTATGTCAGAGGTCACAATGTAGGCAGCCTACTGGCTGGTACATCTTCACCTTTTTCTCCACAAATGGGCACACAGAAATATTTTGCATCATATTGCGTCGTTGACATCAATAAACGTTATATTTTGTATCATAAAAGATGCCACTTTGGTAGTCTCAAGGCCACAAAAATAATGGAATAAAAATAAATCTTAATTACAGAAACCTTACAGGACCTAGCCTTCAGCGTCATGGTGTTTGTCTCACCAGATTACCAGCGAGATGTTCAAGATACGATACGGAGATCAGTCCGACTGAACTGCCTCAACGTTAATGGACCACAGTGGTGTCTCTTGTAGGGTTTCATACTCCATGCACACTGATCGCCCATTAGGTTTTCATCAGAGGACCACCGCCCAGAATTCAATGATATCCGATCGGTAAACCTATTATCTTTAAAGCTCCATTTATGGACCACTAGACAATGAACTCTTTTCTGAATAATAACGATATAGCGATAAATGTATTTGTATTTCTGGAGGAAGGAATATTATGATACTTACATTCAGTCTTTGCCTATGGCTCCAATTGCATAATTACATTTGCATGGTTTAGTTTTTAGGCATGATTTGATAGTTAAGTAGTGATTTGAATAAATTGCACGAAGAAGCAGAGGTATTGACTTGTGACAAGGAAACAAAATTAAACTAAGTAAGACAGCTCTCCATTTTAACGCAGATAAGATGCTTTGCATAGCATCATTTCCATATTACATTTTTGGAACCTATAATATATATTTGACCCAATTAACATGGGAACACAGGCAGTATTACCTGGTTAAGAAAATATTGAAATACTAAGTGGGAATGATTGTATTAAAATGCTTTTCTGGTTTAGAATGCTAAAGAATGTGGTGTCAAAAATAGTAATCAATGTATATCTTGACATGCTGTACCCACAGTTTTAGTTGCACTTGTATGCAGAGTACGCTTTCCTGATAAGTTTTTGAACATTTTCAAAACCGTTTGAGTGAGCAAAATCACCAAAGAATGATACATGGATAAACGCTGGTGGGAGCTTTGGTACAGCAGACTGCAGGTTTCATAATGTGGCATCAAAATGTGTGTCGGTCCTATGGAGTGCTGCCTAGAACTTTGCTGCCCCTTTTTTCAATTGTTATAACTCTGCACCATAATGATTTGATATTTTGCCAATAGGTTTAAACATTACTGAAAAAACTGCATGCATTTGTGACATAACTCGTCAGACCATCTAGGATTATCTGCTTGGCTGGAACTTATGGTTGACAGAGCACGGACTTAATGTCAGACGTCATAGAAATGCAGCACTGGACCACCTCGTGGTAAAATGTCTTCCTTGTCCATAACTGGAGAAGAGCTTTATGGGCAGTGTTTTATCTGCCTTCACAACGATTGAACACAACTGTGCTACGACGGGAACAACACTGTAAGGCAAGGATATTCACATAGCAGCTGATCTCCATAAGTACCATCTTCCCAACGTTTACAGAGCAATGACCGTAATATGGAAACCACAGAATGAAAACCTATAGTAAAGACCACAAGAGTTTATCATACAATAATACATATTCTTTTATCAACCTTTGAGAAAAGGGCATGGGCATATATGTTTGTGACTGACCCTGTCCTTTTTTTTTGTTTATATCCCGACCTTGATCTGCTCAAAGTGGAAAATTCTCATCCATGTTCGGAAGGCATTCATGCCAGACATATTCCTGGTAGGAAAGCTAATTCCTGTATTCACACACCTCTTTGCACTATTTTTCCTTTATATACCACACGTGTGTTCCCTTATGATAAGAGTAACGCTATTTCATCTGGATGTTTTAATTGAATATAGGGAAGATAAAGAAAATTGAAGTCAGCAATGCTGCATTTGTAAAGGGTGTTTTTTCACATGCCTCAGGGCCCTTTAAAAGGTATCTGAGAAAAAAAAACTGTTTGGTTTGCATGAGGATGGCGTGGGTGTCCATCGTTGTGACATTGGTCAGCTTTAGTTGGTTAGGTTTGAGCCACCTTTATCCCATACTGGGCTCTCAACAAAGGTAACAACGGTGGATAATGTGCCTGAGGGATTCCATCTCAGATATTATGAACATTTTGAAGGATGAAATATTTTAAGATATCGACAAACTTCAAACCATATTTTAAGTGGAGACATATTTTTGCCTAGTTTATGTGTATAATGGTAAACTCATTAACTTGGCGAGAGAATAAACTATGAGAAAGTGATGTTGTCCATGACATTGATAGAATACCCTGTTGCACATAATTAATTAAATTAAAGGATGGTCGAGTGCATGTTTCAAATGAGCGTGACGAATAATAGTACACACTTTATATAAGCATTATAAAATAGAGTCCAACTATCCAATGAAGGCAAAGAATAAGAAATGGACAATAATAGCAAAATGAGAAAGTACATAATTAAAAAAAGAATATGAATGGGGACTGAGTAATATCTATAAGAGTAAAGGTTGGTGATGCATGTATTCAATGAAAGTCAAAATTATGAGGGTGCATGTATGCAGTAAAGATTTAGTTTATGAGAACGTATAGTTCGCGCTATGCAACGATCGCATGGTTGAAGCTCGGATATTTCACACGAGGGAAGTGTTGGGGTGATTAGCCAGTTAGGGGGTTTATTGAAAATGATCACGGATGCTTGCAAAGACACTTGATTAAAATGCGAGCCCTGAAATTCATGGAAAAACACTGTTACCACTGCAACTCTATATTCGTGAAAAATAATGCTGAGTGAAAACAATACAGTGACGTCACCAAAACTAATAATAATGGGAATAAAATTTAAGAGCGTCTTTATCCAAAGGATGAAATGAGAGCACGTTTTCAAAGAGAGAGAAATCATAAAAAGCGCAGGTAATCAATGGCACTAAATTTTTCAAGAGGGCATGTGTACAATGAAAGTAAAAAGCAAGCAGTTCTCTCCGAGGTGTGGATTTCATAGACTGCTTGGCATCAGTCCATGTCACTGTCACAAATATCATTTATATGCTGAGCAAATAAATTCCTGAAAAGGTTCGCATGATTCCCATTTTTGGTTGGTTTACATTTCTAATATTTCGCAACATGATTTACGTTTCTTTCAACAATCAGTTATAAACATATTTGACTTAAAATTAATTTCCAAGATATGGACCTACGATATTAGTTTCTGTATTTCCTATAATCGTGCAAAACAATTCTGCGTAGAACAAAATTGTCGCTATGCTCCGGAAATCTTGCACCAAGTGAAATTTAGCAAAGCAAGGCTCGAGCCTGGGGAATGGCCATATGGGCTTGCATTTGATGGCAATATGAAATCAAGCGAATAACCCATTTACACCTGTTAAGCAATACTTTAAAAAACAAACAAACAAAAACACAAACAGTGAAACACAAGGTACAAATAATCCAAAAGCAAAAGCAAAAACAAAACCAAATGCCAAAACCGAAACAACAACAACAACAACAACAAACAATCAAAATCAAAACAGAACAAATAGAAAAAAAAATATTGGACACACTTATAGTTACCCAAGAATTTTATATATTGATTAAATAAAACAGTTGCACAAATAAATATATGGCATCCAGAAATCTCCACGATAAACATTGTGGATGTTTCATAAACCAATGGTGTTCTCTCAACATATTAACATGCAAATACTAGTAGTAAAGACAATGTGTAACTACTCTTGTTACCTTTGAGTCAGTGGTTTTGTAAATATCATTTTTTGACCAAGCAAATTGTCGCATGTGCTTTATCACTGAGTTAGATTTGTTTGGCGTTAATTCACCAATTCCATTTTCTGCCCAAAAATAATCAAATCCAATATGCTGTATATCTTAGTGACAATGACACGGAGGTTCAGACGTGGTCAAAAGACTTTCTGAATAGCAACCCTAACATTGAGGAATGAATAATGGATCTTTGGAACAAGCAAGGCAACGACATATACGTGTCACTTTGATACGCAAATACGTGTTTGTCCCCGTACATTGCATGTTGTTGGTCAAAGGCTGATCTATTTCAAGGTCTGGAACTATATGACACTCCTGCCTGAATTTTCTCCAATTGGATGAATGACCTTGAATAGCAACATGCTATAATCGGCTATCTATGTAGTCATAAAACCATTCGAAAAGACTACCAGTAATACCAACTTTCTTTTACTTATGATGTAGACCGCGGTGCAAAACTTTATCGAAAGCTTTACTTATGTCAAGGAAAATGATGCGGATTCCCTTCGATTGTTCAATAGCTAAACAAAATCCATGATAAAGAAGCAATGATTGGTTAAAAGTAGAGCTTCCCGGAATGAAGCCAGATATATGAGAGGATATAATTAGATTTCGGAGAAATAAAATAAACACATGTTGTAATACTTTTTTTTCATAAAATTTTCCTGCACAACTAAGGAGTGAGATAGGCCTATAGTTATTGCATAAATATTGACCGCCCTTCTAGTGAAGAAGAGAAACATTTGCTTTTTTTCCAATCAAAATGAAATTGAATGTGTGACAGGGTCAGATTGAATAATTTAGTTTAAAAGGCAGACATAAGAGAGACAGCTTCCTTTAGGAGCTTTGCACGTATTCCTGCTGGACCAGAGGCTTTAGAAATGTCAACACTTTAAAGTGTTTTAAGAACCTCCGACTCATAAACCACTGAACACTCGAAAATAGTGCCAGGGTGTTCAGCGTGTTCACGTATGGTTGCAGGAGCAGCAACGACTGTACATTGTTGAAGGAAGAAGTGAAAAAACATTTCAGCTTTAGCTGTGCTATCTCAAACATGTTATTTCTCGCGTAAAAGTGAAGATATTATTGTAAAATTATGTCTTTTTAAAACATAATAAATGGTACGCCACCAGGATTTATTTTTCTGTGACGATTCATTTCAATCATTACATAGTCTATTGGTATAATCATCTTCAGCGATTTTCACTGTTCCTGATAATAATTCCTAATTTGGCAAAAAGATGCCAAGTCATTAAGTGCATGCTTATAATTTTTGTTCTCGTCAGATTTCCTACTAAACAGTCGTTGAAGGAGACAAAGTCTGGCATTAAAGCAGGGAAGATCCCAGGGTCTGATCTCAAAAATTTAGTTTGAACTGTGACGAGTAGCAGTCTCTAGAAATAATTTTGACTAAGTATCACGACAATTGTCAATTCCATTAACACTAAAACAGGAGTTCCAATCAACTGTTTGAAGATGGTTTTTAAAACAATTTAAATCGGCCCTTTTATATTCCAACATGCGACGTTTGAATGCTGCCTCCTGTCCATTTCATTTACATAGATCAACCATTTGTATTTTTCACATAACCAGTCGATTTTGGGAGTGTCCTGATTTAAACTCAAAAATAAATTTATTAATCATGAAATCAAGTAAGTACAACTGTATTTAACACAGTACATAGAAATAAATATGACATTTGAAGGGATGTGCCAGGATGACCTGAACTATTATTGAGGCGCAACCATCCATTTCATACTGAAGCTACATATAAATATAGTTGCTGGCTTCAGCTGGAGAGAAGAACATTCTTCTTTGTGAACGAGCAAAAAGCAGGTCCGTGAATACATATACCTCAAAAAGCTTCTTACTATGTATTCCGTGTGGTTAAAGGTAATCCTACAACATGCAACTAATTTTGTAACAAAAAGGTCTGTTGGACAGAAATACACTTTTGAACCTTGTCGGATATTATAATGTGTGCAGCACACGGACTGATTTGCATATCCAGGAGTGCTGAATATGTGCCCACCGTAAAATTCTAAAATAAATATAAAATGCATATATTAATCATTTTTTTAAACTGCTGTTACCTTATGTATATATGATGAAATGTTCGTGAATCTGTGATCATGTACGGCACATTGATAATTGCGTTCGATTACCTGTCACTAACCTGGCAACAAAATGCACCCAATTACCCATCACTGATCTGGCATCATTATGGTATATTGATAAGTGGTCCCTATTACCCATCATTGATTTGGCATAAGATACGGCATATTCATGCGGTAAATATTACTGATATAGAGAACATCCATGTGGTATCATACTTCGCCCCGATAAATCATACACAGTGAGGGCAATTTTTTTATAACTGTAAGCCAACTTCTAAGAAAAACAGTTAATCTTAGCGCTGCTTATAGTATATTGTAGATTTTCTTGTGTTAAAATAGCTGCGAAATTACTTTTAGGGGCACACCTAGTGATCCCAGACAACCTGGCTACAATGGTACAAATAATAAAGGGGTTTAATTGTATCTAAATCATGCTTGGTTTCTCAATTGCGGGGACAGCACAGGCTGTCTCCGCGATTGTTGCACCACAACATACATTTAAGGATGCTCTACCAGAAGAGGCACCGGCATTGGGAACGGCTCACATTTTTATATTGCTTCTGCTCTACTATTTCAATATGTACATATTGTCTATTGTGAAGATGTCTCATTGCCTTTATTTGATGATCTTATGTTTTGCTTTTATCTGTGTAGCTTTCTACGTACTCTGTATATTATTTTATTTTCTCAAATATGGGGGTTTCAATAAAGTTATTTTAATAATTGTTTTGTGTGTGCGTGTGTGTGTGTGTGTGTGTGTGTGAGAGAGAGAGAGAGAGAGAGAGAGAGAGAAAGAGAGAGACAGAGCTTATATGCTTTTATTGTTTTTGCTCATTCGCTGGTGACAGATGTTTTTTTGCAAAACACTTGAACATTTCAGATTAGCTTCACTTTCTAATTCCAAAAATGACGTACATTTCATGGAAAAGGGTATAAATTTGATTAAAAGATAAGCCATTTTTACCAAATAATTTACCAAATATGATCCACTCGCAGATTGTCCAGTTATATTTATACCTTGTCAGGAAAGAAAAGCTTGTCTATATTCTTACTGGAAGAATGGCTCCTAATACAGAATTGAATTACCTGTTGGAATATTAGTCGGTGAGAGTCGGTGTGTTTATCTGTAGTTTTTATTTGCCTCAGGCCCTAGCCACACCACATACTTGTGTAGATACGAAAATAGCTCGTTTATTTCGCTATGTGGAAGTGAAGGCTATTTTAAGGTTTAATGAAGACACATATGCAAAGGTTATTGACTAGCAGATACACGTTTGTTCAGCAACGCCTACGAAAATCACCTTAACCTTCGTAAATAATCTCATTTTCAATTCGAGCATGTCCCATGACTATAGATTCCTTGGTTTGGTATTACGATATGCTCAGTGACTGAGAAATAAGGCCACTAATTACCCTGTTGTAACGATGCGAGTGTTAAATATTCTGATAAAATATTATTGCTTCAATTTTTTGTTTGTTTGTTTTTCTAAGACTCATTCCTTTTCTCAATTGATTCTACGCCAGACGTAGAATAGTATCCGCTGCAACGTTTTTCCTGGAAAAACATCACAATACATTCAACAGGAATATGGCATATTTTTAATAGTTAGTCCAATGTAAAGTGTAGTTGTATGTGGGGGAGGAGAAGTGGTTCAGTATAAGGTGTAATTGGACACGAGGCAGTTCACTGCCTTATACATATATAAATCATTCCGGCGGAAGTTGTAGTTAAAGGTACAATGTGAAGTGTAATTTTTAAAAAGATACTCTATTGAAAGATGTTATTGTATATACCGTAACTTACTGTCAAGTTTTATAAAATGTAAAGTTTAACCTATTATGTCACTCCAAAGCTAGCTGTATTCCTATCAGTTCAGTTTAAGGTTTAATTTTGCAAAAGGCAGTCCAATGTTTTAGGTGTGATTGTATCTAGGCCAGCCCAGTGAAGATTACATTGTACATAAATCAGTGAAAGATGTTATTGTATTTACGGCTGTCTAATGTAACATGCACTTGCATGTAAATCAGTCCAGTGTAAGGTGAAATTGCACATAAGGCTGTCCGACATACATGGTACCTCTCTACAAGGAGGTCTTTTGTAAAGTGTACTTGTATATAGGCAGAATATGTGATTGAATTTTAAAGAAATAATACTCCAGCAAATGTAGCGCAGTGCAAGATTTAATTGTATATTTAGGCATTCAAAGTGGCAGGTGACTGTGTATACGTCAAACCAGTGTAAGGTGTTATTGTAAATAAGGGATTCCTGTGTAAGGTGAAATTGTATGAAAATCTAGTGTAACGTGTACTCAGATATAATGTAGTAAGGTGTGACTATACGTGAGGCCATCCTGTGTACGTTCTAAGTGTATAAGGCAATCCAGTGTAAGGTATAACTGTATATTAGGGGATCCTATGTACGTTTTATGTATATAAAGCATTCCAGGGAAAGGTGTAATTGTATAAAAAATGTAAAGCGAAGTTCGTATATCAGTTCGCCCCAAATCCATGTAAACTTTAATTGCATTTATAGAAAAATGCCCAGCGGTTCTTTGAAACTATTTCAATTTTAATATGCGTCGGTGTTCATAAATACATTGAGGTATCTTTTAATACTGTGATTCAGCATGTGGTTACTATAGTCCATGTTGTCTGATTATTTGCTCGAAATCGTACCAACTCTTCCAAATATCCCTTTTGAAAAAACAATATCGCTACATACCTTCAAATCTTCCTATTTGTTTATTGCGCAAGATATAACACACCCTCACCTTATCTGTATACTTCAAAAAACACAACGACTTGCTACAATACAGATATTTTGTTTCGTCATATCTGATTGTAATTATGGTTATAATTAACAATAAGTATCCGTTTCAACATTGTCGTATGATGGGATTACAAGTGATCGGGATTTAAAACTCGGACCAGTGAAGTGGAGGAAGGATCTCCAACTGTGTTATTTGTTGATGGCTTTTTAGCACTCTTGTGTTTTTGAAGGACTACTTGTACGAACAACTGCATGGCTTCAGAAAGAATATTTGAAAGTGGTTCTCGAACCCTGGTCGGGTCATTTGATCTTCCACCATTGTAACCTCTGAATTCTACAGGCCAGGCGATGTGCTCTAAGTAAAGAGGACAAGCGACCTGACTTATCTAAACGAGAAAGGTCTTAACGTAAATCAATGGACTAGCATAATTTTATTAAAGGATCCCGGTCTAAAATGAATACCCTGTCGGAAGATTTTGGCTACTTTTTGGTCTTATTTTTAACATTATACTACTTTCAGCACTGATTTCAATCTTAACGGCAAAACAGATTTACTATCTGGACAACTTTCCTGACCAGAAAATTTGGTTTTGGAAACAAGTTTGACATCTCGTCCAATTTCACATGAAGTTTGGAAAACATCAGAATGAATGAGCTGCTTGATGTATAAAGTTAAAGATACGTTGTTTTGACACTTAAGACATCAACTATATTTCTTTTTTGCCAGGAGTAACTAGTGTATATATATATATATATATATATATATATATATATATATATTATACAGATATTGGATGGCAGAGAGTCCAATATGAAGTTTATGGGACGATAAAACGTTATATTGGGTGAGGCGAAGCCGAACCCAATATAACGTTTCAGAGTCCCGTTATCTTCATATTGAACGACTTGCCATCCAACATCTATTATATTCTGCAATTTGAATGATTTTCCTTGTATAGATATAGAAGAGTGAAACACTCTATAGTTAAATCACAAAATTTATTTCCCATTGAAATTTTACACACTTTGCCTGAAGCTGGGGAAAAGCCCCAGTGAGCGTCATTTGCGTTATGACGTCACGCGCGCACGGGGATTCCCTCGAGCTGTCCAATATAACGATCCAATATAACATTTACAGGGCAGACACGTGGTACAAATAGAGACAGCCGATTGGCTACTAATAGACTAATGCAGAAAATTACACAGATAACGGATGACAGGGAGTCCAATATGAAATTTACGGGACGATGAAACGTTATATTGGGTGAGGCGAAGCCGAACCCAATATAACGTTTCAGAGTCCCGTAAACTTCATATTGGACGACCTGCCATCCAACATCTGTTATATTCTGCAGTTTGTATGTTTTCCTTATATAAATATAGAAGTCTTAAACACTCTATAGTTAAATCACAAAATTAATTTCCTATTGACATTCTACACATTCGGCCTAAAGCTAGGGAAAAGCCCCAGTGAACGTCATTTGCGTTATGATGTCACGCGCGCACGGGGATTCCCTCGAGCTGTCCAATATAACGATCCAATATAACATTTACAGGGCAGGCACATGGTTCAAATAGAGACAACTGATTGGCTACTAATAGACTATAATAGACTAATGCAGTATATATATATATATATATATATATATATATATATATATATATATATATATATGTGTGTGTGTGTGTGTGTGTGTGTGTGTGTGTGTGTGTGTGTGTGTATAGCTGGCAATCACTCACGATGCCAACTTATCTAACAATCCTTCTATAAAGTTGAACTGAAATTTCTTAGAAGCTGACACCTCAATGTTTTCTTACCCGCTTGAAACTTCTTCAATCCTTCAGTTGTGCTTTTCTGGTTGTTTTTCGTGTAATTTAATTTTTACAAACTTACTCTGGCTGTAGATTTTGCCAGATTATGTAAATGAACAACCGCTATTGGCAAAAGTAATTTAAATCACTGATTAATACTTTCCATCTTTTTATATCACCTTTTACGTCAAGAGGCTCCGACTGCACGGTGTTTTGTTTCCTTTGCTTACAAAGCGAGCATATATTATATAAAAAAGGGTATTGCCAATAACCTATTGGTAAACACTGTTAAGTCCATTTTACACCCTGTGGCAATTTCGTGTGAGCTCCTTATATGTATTGCTACTCTTCTTGTTTCTTTATACGTGTAATGAGTTTTCTTCATCCGATTGCTTCGTGTTTATGGTGCGATGGTAGCCCGAGGTCGACAGGCAGCACAGGGTGTTGTCCCCCATGCCAGTAGCACATCGCTCAGATCGTCGAGAGGGACGTTCTTGTTTCCACTGTCGCGCAAGAGAATACCGATTTAAGATAAGTGCTTCGTCAGGTCCTGTATTCAATTCAGTAGATTTCATCATTCAAAAACGTTATCCATCCCCTTGAATATCGCCAGTTCCATTTATATTTATATAAGGCCGACAAGAAAATACAAACAGTTGAGCAACAACATGGCCATTTAATCACGCGAGAAAATGTACATAAAACACGATATGAACAACTTCGGTGTTGTGGTAAATTTTGAGTGAACGGGAGTTCAGCAGGTTTTTTTCAATAGAGGTATGCCGGCACTTAAAATGTGTTAGAGAGAAATTGGAATCTCTGATCATAATTGCACTTAAAAAGGAGCTTAACTTTTGAAATGCTTAGCACAGAAAAACTAGACAGTAAGTAACGGCGGCCATTACCTGTTCCTGTTTTAATAATAAGCTGTCTTGCGTGGAAACTATTTACCTTTCAGAAAGCCGTTTGGCTTCTTTATGACATTTTGAAGGCGCCGACTATATGTTCAATTGAATTGTAACTCGACGACGGTTGTCGTGTCGTGGCGGTACATTCGTCCCATTTGTTATTTAAAGCTGACCCAGGGCTGAGCCTGGCGAGGAGAACTCGCTGTCCTCTAGCACAAATGCAAGTCCTTACCTTCCTGTGTGTCTACAACATCCTGCCTTATGTATTAAAAGTGCCGACGGCCGGTCACCTGAGCATCTTAAGAGATGAGTGAGTTCTTATTGTGTTCCTAAATGAGGTTTAAAATTTGACCTAGGATGTTCCATTCAATACCGTGCACTGGGCCAGCGGCACGAGGAAGCATATCAAAAAATGAGAGCGAAAAACAGCGCTTTCATCGTGCTAACATGGCAAGGATAAAGACGCAATATTGGAATTATTTGTCAGACACTGGAATAATTTTACCCTTACCCCAAGAGGTCACACAGTCAGCTTGCCTTTCTGTTCAGGACAGAAGTTTCCTCTTTGGCTTAGCCGCAGGCTTATCGATACAGGAAGGATCCGGTGCACCTTTGTGCTAAACAAAGAGGACATGCTCTTATCGAATCTGTTCGGAAACAATGTTGTTTACCTATAGTAACTTAATGAAGCACAGAAAAAAATCCCACATCATAAGGACGTTGGATAAACCAAAAGCATATTGGATGTGCAAAATTCCATTACAGTTGACAATATAAAAAAATTACAAAATTTAATGTAAACATATGAAATAAAGGCATGTCCAAATATACATGCCACAATTGTAACACTTAAAACATAATTTGAGTCCTATACCTTTACAAATAGATGCTTGAGAAACACGTATAGTGTGACTGACATGCGCAGCGGTAAAATGACTTCTCACAGGTTCAATTTGAATTGAAATGCACCAACCTAGAGGTGAATAAATGCTAAAAAAATTATGAGATTTTGTGTGACATCTAGCTTTTGCCAAGGTTATATTTATAAGGGTCCGTTTTATTTTCAATAAATATATTTTGACGGGTTAACTTTAAGACGCTAATGATGATGATCAGAATGATGATAATGATGATACTAATAATCGAATGCTTCTTATCTTATCTTCTCCAGATATAACTGATAGTATTTCTACATGTTTTAGAACAAAATCAACAATCAGAAATTAATGGCTATGTTGAAGTTTTAGAGACCATGACCATTGTTAAAGCACTCTGTAGACAAAGAATTATTCTGGGGTCTTTATATACGCCATTTGGTATAAGGGGTATGAGGGAACTTGCAGGATGATATTCAAACAAAACATGTCACAGAAACCTATATGTTGTCCAAAAACGCCTTCTGCCTGACCGGCAATCTATTATAGTTCTTCAAGCATTGGAATTAAAGTGTACTTCGACTGCAATGTCACTTTGACCAATATTACTGGAAGAGGGAATGTGTGGTGTTTGTGCGAAGTAAAAATTCACGTGTAGCTTATATTATGTATATGTGTGGCAGGGGTGGGGGTGGGGGTGGGGGTGGGGGGTGGAGGAGCCAATGGCCCGGTGGTGTCCGATACTTCACACTCAAACACCACACATAAGGCTTTATGTTAAAAAAATTGCCCCACAAAAATTGAGTTTGTTTGACAATGATTGGCATTACGAAGTTATGATACCAGTTTCAGTCTGATAAATTTCACGAAGACGAGAGCAAGGTAAAGTATTATTTTTCTACAATCAATGCAGGCAAGCTATGAGTTATTGATCCCCGCAGACTTATCACTTGCAATAACACGTGTTTCCTTCCATTATTACTTTTATGACATAAGTAGCCCCCTTTTGGTCTATGATCTTCAGGGGGAAAATGACAATTTACATCTGGCAGCAGTGAAACAACAAATTTTAATACTACTGGGAAATCAAATAACACGGCCTTTCTTTATTATTTTTCTTTTTCTCTTCTTTTTAAGTTCCATTGGGCATAATGAAAAAGCCTATTTATTCATAGCGCCACCTGTCAATAAAAAACGGAGCACTCAGGGCATGTCATTGATAATTGAAATCCTGCACCATGTGTTATTGGTATTTGAAGCATGGCACGAAAAGTACAATAAGCCAATCCTGTGATCATCTTTGTAAAATAAACAGCTTTCACACACACACACACGCGTACACACACACACACACACATATATATCCATATATATATATATATATATATATATATATATATATATATATATATATATATATATCCATATATATGTATATATGTATGTATATGTATATATATATATGTGTGTGTGTGTGTGTGTGTGTGTGCATATATACATAGAATAAAATTAAACAAAAGGAAGGCGATAAGAATTGGCATAACTATACCAGCTTTATATTATTTGAATACCCAACTACCATTCACAACGAGCATGGCTATAGTTAAATAAGACCATAAGATTGGTGCAGGTCAATAGCTTTCCTCAACGCAATACATCACAAATACGCCGAAGAAAGCTGTTGACTCAGTAAAACTTTGACGCCGGAACACCTGAAGACCCTTATCAATTAATTAATGGCATTGTATGATTCTTACAGCAGAGACATGGCCTGCACCTTTAGCCCAGCATTCGCTTAGTAGCATTTTGTACCATTACAATGTTTATAAGGAGATATAGATGTTGATCAGTGGCATTGGCATTTAGTGATTCCTTTAATCAGACAGAAGGACATAAGACAGATATGCTATTTTTAGCGCTGTGGAGTCCAAGGCTATGTAAAGCAAGAGTCATTTATAGTCCAGTTGAGGTATACTCTCACACATCAATGGTGGATACCGACTGCATGCGAACGGCAAAAGTTATTTGGTGTGTGAATAGATACATGAGATACTCCACATGCTTTAACAGGACAAAATGAGTAAAAAGAACTGAAGACGTAATTGTCGCCTGCGGTTTCTCCGGCTAAACATGCACAGAGAGAACAAAATATACTCTGCAGTTGAGCGGTTCAACATAAGCCACATGCAAATCAGAGGAACTCAAGTCAGGACATTACCAGATTACACACCTCAATACCAGTCTCTCCCTTTTGTTAGATCCAAGGTAGGGGCCGATTCAAGTATAGGATTCAGAGCCTCTGATTTTGTCTGAAATTCTGATTTCCTGACGTGGCGAACTGCACACTTCTGGATTCTTAATTCAATCTCGGTAGTGTGACGAACACGCATTTTCGATAAGAACTGAAACGCTAATTTCCTTTGGATTTAGTACTTACAATAATAGCTTTCCACACCTAGATTCTTGTCATAGCCAAATTTGGTATGCTTTCAAAATTTAAGTAACCGTATTCACCAAAGGACTTGTCAATATGAGCATTTCAGCTGTATTATGGTGAACATAAGATAACCTTACATACTCTGAAAATTTAATAGTTAACATTCCTTTGATGTTTTCTTAACAGTAAACAGCCTACAATGGCATATTGTAACTCAACATATTCGAGGTGCCTCGACAAAATAATAGCCGGTTTCTACAAAGGCATATACTAAAATTAAATAAAATGTATTCACAACAAAGTTAACATAATATAGTAAACTCAACTAGGAATGTCTACCATGTCAATATTGATTGAAATATAACATAGTTATCTCTTTGCGGCCCACGTGGCAATTCTTTCAATTGGGAAATGAATCTGTAACAATTTTATTGTACCTGAAAGCAATATTTCTTCATGTTCAATTTTAGACATTCATTTCCCGTCAGGATGGACCTTCTGGTGGAAAATTATTTCCCATACACTAGTGCCAGATAATTGAAATATTGAATTATGAGATGGTTTGGTGTATGGACAGATAAAAGACACATTAATATCATGATACGAGCTGGGCAGATAAAGCGCATTTTAGTTTTTGCTGTTTTAATATCCTTCATGCATAGTGAACCCAGTTCAATTAATTTCCTGACTCTGACTACGTCATTTTCCGTATCAGATATAGTCATGTTAACTGCTGATCTGTGAAAATGATTTTTGTAATTGCCAAGTGTAATTTAATATTTTTTCTTCTGCTACAACTAATCAACATTAAACTTATCTATTGTGTTCATGTTGGAACACGTCTGCATGAGAAAACATTATTTTTCTATCGTTTTAAAACGGATATCTGGTTTGTTTTTTTGGTTTTTGTAAATGCAAACAGATAAAGGTTCATATGGATCACGGAGGAATCCTCCTGTCTGTATTGTTTGTCTGGACAACGAGTTAATTTTTATGTCTTTCCATATTTGGCACTTTATTTCAAATTTTTAGGATGAAATCCCAAATCCACGGTAGGTCACGTCAACCCCAATGCCAATTGACCAATAGTAACTTTTTGTCCTGAACACGGTTTCTTCCCTCGTGGTCTCCGTTTTTATCAAACATATCAACGCTAGCGACGTTTGAAAAAAATATGGTGTGTTATCAGCCAATAATAATCCCACCCCTGCCCCATTAAATTTTGAACTGTGACGAGAACATTACATGCAATGAAATAAAATAAATCGAGATATAGAATGAAACGGAATTAATTGTTCGTGTCTGAAATTGCAGTACTTGCATATCTTGTACGTTAAGAAACTCCCTTACATTTTTTCAGGTTTTATTATTATTATTATTATTATTATTATTATTATTATTATTATTATTATTATTACTATTATTATTATTATTATTATTCTTATTATTATTATTATCTATTTTTTGTTCTGTCTCTGAATGAATGCACATGAAAACAAAAATAGGTTGTACGCTTGTTTCTAGGCCTATATATTGGCTATTTGTTATCGTATTAACTTTTCTTTTACATAACGAGTGTACGTAATAACCTTTTTTCAGATAAAACAACACCACTTTTATCGTTTCGTATAAAAAGTGACATTTACGTTTCCCAAATGAAAATTTGTGTGAGCCTTTTACTGGCAAAAAATTGTGTAAACATGTAATAATGATATTAATAATTTATTTATGAAAGATACCCCTCAACAACAAGGGGGCACCATGAGCAGGGTAGAACCCACGATGTGTCATACACATTTAAATAAATTAGTAATATATATATTTTTCTAAAACTTTGGAACTAAAAACACAGAAAATGTACGTGTGTATATAATTATTGTGACTGCCACCCAACGACACGGGGGCAGTGGACAGTTCGCCCCCGAAGCCCCGACGCCAAAGGGCAGTTGGAGAAGCCTAGACAGATGCAACCAGACATGAGCACAACCCCGTGAGAGGGCGGAGCAGAAAAATGAGCTTTCGGTCGGCTCAAGGGACTGTTGCCTGAACAGCCACGCCTCAACCAGTGACTGTTTGCTTACTTTGTAAAATGCTAGATCCCCAATGTTGTCACAAAAGGAGTACCAGACACAGCTTACCCAAAATAGAGGAGCTACAATTAAAGACCTCCACATTTTCTGAATTCACTGTCTAAATCTATATTGCATTTGTGTCTTTCTGTCGAGAACCACTTGCTGGTAGCATAAACATTTTTTTGGGTTTTGTCTGACATAAAATTCTGTAAACATGTAATAATATTATAAATAATTTAATGGGTGACGGAAATCAAAAAGAGTGTGATTACTGTTATGAGATACGCTGTGCGATAGTGTATCTACAACCTTTGAGGTAGAATTTTGCTTATAAATTACATCGTGTAATTGTAATAGTTCCGGCCTGTGGTTAATGTAGTGCCAGTATTCAATTGTAGTCTATTGAATAACGTGACATTCTTATGGGCATGCTAATATAAATGAGCCACTCTTCCTTACCATTTTCACACAATTCGCATTTATAGTTGAAATTCCCTATAGATCTAAGCGTATGTAAGCGTCAAATCTTCACCCAAATGATCACAATATATAGTACAGAAAGGACCTGTTACCTGCCACCATATCTGTAGTCTCTAGACCAAAATGCGGTCAGTTCCATAGTCTATTCACGAAATTTCGACACTTGACATCCGACGAACCTGCATGTAACCTCGAAGGCAAAACATGTTTGGCAGCAAAACATTGTTGAATGCACAAAGTTTCTGAACACGAAACACCAAACGTTATTAACCCCATGACACAATGTTTTACACACATATGCTGAAAAAAGCTATTGCAAGAACCATCACCAGGTCAGAAATGCCGCCGTAGGATGTGTGTTCGTAACTATTATTTTACCTGCACAGTTTCTAAGGAACGAGACGAAAGAGAAATAACCACCGTTTCGATCACATGCAAAATCAGAAAACCATATTAAATTGTGCTTTCGTTCTTTCATTACAGCCTACTTTATTCATTTATGATGAATTATGATTTAATGTATTGTTTATTCTGTGGTGCTTGTCTTGAGCTACAGTGTTTAATAGACATCGATTTATCTGGTCAATAGACAGTTTTTGCACTAGACACGAACCGTACACGCATAACTCGTTTCCTCGGACGATAATAAACGCACATATTTTCTTGAAGAAATTTACTGTTTTACGGATGGCCAGTGCTGTCTAAACCTGTGGAATTTGCGTTATAAATCAGTTTGTGGATGGTACGGAATAGCCCCACTTGCTTGATTTGAAGAGAGCCCCAAGAGGTCAAGCCCGTGGCCCAATCAAACCATTACAGATCTTATTTGTCGATGTCCTGTTTCCGTCCGGTGATTATTAATGGATTTTATTAAATGTTTCGATGATATACGGGGCACACCGGGACTTCATACTCTTGTCGCTGCTCTCCTCGCCTAGTAAAAATTGGGCATCTCAGCACAGTACAATAAAATCATTTATTTAATCGATGGTGCCTTTCTGGCTTGGCCAAAGGGCCCATCCGGCGTTTCGCTTTCGAATTAGCGTTGATGCTGCAGTTAACAATTAGCGTGTGGCTCAACTTGACCGCCCAGAGTACACGTACGGCATGAGAATATCGCTGTGACACCGCATACACAAGGTGTTCTGTTTCCTTATGATACGGTAATGTACGACTCTCCTGATGAGCAGAAATGTGTGACGGAAATCCTAATAAGTTTGATTTCTGTCAGGAGATACGCTGTGGGATAGTGTGTGTACAAGGACAGAATTTAGCTTATAAATTACATCTTGTAAGTGTGATAGTTCCGGCTTGTCGTGAATTTAATGGCGGTATTTAATTGTAGTCTAGTGTTATGCCCACCTACAATGCAATGCTTTCTGTATTGCCAAGCACATATTTACAACAGGTGCATTGCATTTTTCTTTTGGCTGTCAGAGATTAACATAAGTCTTTAAGTCTGGTCAAACTAAATTTTGACGTGCACATGTGGAACAAAGTGACTTGTTTTTTTTTTATATTTTTATTATTGTTATAAGTAGTAGTAGTAGTATTTGGGGTATTAGTTTGTACGTTGATTTGGTCATACCTTTATTCATTTTTAGTTAACTCATTCATTGTTAAACTCGCTCATTCATCTGTCTATCTGAATTTATTTATTATTTGCATGCCTGATTAAATTATCGAATATGAACGTTACATTTTCACGGCAGGTGCCCATAAAAATCTTTCACTCAAAAGACTGGAGAGAAGGAGTCTTAATAGGGGAGTGATATTATTAAAGTGGAATGCAAATGTTAAATGTGAAGAAGACTCAGGCCGCAGACTGAAAACGTTTACCGGACTGTGAGGGGCAATAGCCAACGGTGGTGCTGACTTGAACCGGGGCAATGTAAACCAAAAAAAATAAAAAAGAAAAAAAAAAAAGGTATAATTTATTGAGCATCACCTCATGGATGTAGAGTATATTGCTCAATCGAATCGTTCTTACATGCTTAAAGTTAAATGTCCCCCATTTAAAATTAATGTAATCATTGCAAGTAGCTAATAAAAACGTCAGAAGTTTTTATAAGACCGGAGCACAGAGACAACTCTAATCAATGTGTGTTTCCACCACCCGAAAACACCTATCCACGTTTTTATTTGAGTTGTCGTCACGGCCAGCGGGCAGAGCTGAAGGAAGCAAAAAGCAGGTTTGCAAAATTGTTTTTGGCACTGATACTTGGTTGATTCTGAAGTAGAAGTACTTGAGATCACCCATTGAGTTTTTCTCTACATGCAAGTCTTGCATTCAACTGATATTTTGTTTAAGCCTATATTGGGGAAAAATGACGATAGCCATGAAAAGTACATAGCCATGCAATATTGTCACTGACTCGTGACTACAATGACACTTGAAAAACCAGAGGCTAAAAGTGTTGCCGAATATTTGCCAGCACCCTCCCTTCCTGCATATTCGCAGGACTTGTATGGTGCTGGAAGTTGGCGAGACTCGGCTTTGTAATCTTAACCACTGTCCATTGGCAGTCCCTGCATATAGCAGCTACCATCGCAATACTTTTCTGTAACGATTTATGCTAATCTTGGTCATATAGGCTTAATTTTCCCGCAACCATGCCTTCACGGGGGGGGGGGGGGGCGTTAACTAATACGATAGTTAGGTAATGAGGTATGAGTCAATGATACAAACTTAGTTAGAATTGGCACCAAAAAGCATAAAAGCAAGAATAGACCTTGGTGGAAGAGATTTGATTATTAAATTTCAACAATATAATGCCTATGCATAGGCCCATATAACATAAGTGCACCTTATTACCTAGTATTAAAAGGGAGCCCAATGGTTTGGGGGCAGGGGTGGCATATATTCTTTGACATGGGATAAACACACAAGCTATATGCTCACTCAGTGTGTGAGATTACCTTTAAATTTCTCCAAGTAGGATCGGCACACCACTTTGGGCTAATATTGGCTAGTATTTTATACATATGAATGACGAGATGAAACTGCATGTTTAAAGTGCATACTAAAACTAGGATCTATTTAGAAATGATTCTCTCTCTCTCTCTCTCTCTCTCTCTCTCTCTCTCTCTCTCTCTCTCGGTTTGCTCTTGCTCTTGCTCTCACACAAAGAGTCACAGACGAAGTTGACCCGTCCTCTTTAAATTCTGCAGGGCAGATTGCATTTTTGATCTTTTACCCAGCTAAAGAAATTCTCAATAGGCCAATTTCCTGGTGTTAGTTTAATGCTGAACTATATAAACGCCTATATGTACATTATATACACTTATACATATATCTATATATATATATATATATATATATATATATATATATATATATATATATATATATTTATATAATATATACACAGTGGAATCGCATTATTAAGACGACCTCAGGGAAAATGTGGTCTTAATAAGAAGTGGTCTTAATGGGCATATAATTTATTGAAGGATAAACAAAAATGCAGCAGTAAATTGGTGGTTTTAATTGGATATATACATATATACATATACATATATATATATATATATATATATATATATATATATATATATATATATATATATATGTATATATATTGAACTGTATACATCATGACTCCACGTGATTTATTATCCCTTGCCCCGCTCCAGACAGTCCGATATCTTGGATATCGGGGCTGTCTGGAACCCCGTTATATGATTGACAGCTGTCACCGACACATAACAAAAACAACGGCTTCCTCACACCCCACACACGTTTGGCAGAGTTGGTCGGCCATCGAGTACTGGTACTTTCCGCACGTGTATTCGCTTCTTGTATCTCAGTTACAGTAACTAGATCAGGGAATCTGTTTGATTTCTCCCCTATATTATAGTTTCACGTTCAATTTTCACTTCTGCAAATTCCGGTGAATCTGATGAACCGTCAAAGTCAAAATCCAAATCGAATTTTGCCAGTGTTTCCTCCACGTTGACATCATACAAGTCACAAACTTGCGACAAAGTCACGTCACTCAAGCCCTCATACAGTTGTAATTCTGGATTCGTTGTTTGCAAAGAATCGTAAAGCTGGCCAGGTGTTGCATCGGCTGAATATCTTGGCCTATACCACATTGTATTTCATACGCCCGTTAAGCTCCAATGCTTTTCCGCGCTCTGGTCTGTTCTACCTCGTTGCCTGCAAACGTAGTCCTGATGTCAGAGCGTGGGAACAAGACACCTGTGAAAGTGGGTGTGTCTTACAAGCAATTGCGCGGGATAATAAGCAAGTTATAGGATTGGCTGACGCCCAACAGCTAATCCATCGGGGCGTGGTTCACGTGAAATTGTCTCGCCTCCGGCTCGACAAATTTCACGTGAACCTGGCCCCGATAAATCAACTATTGGTCGTCGCCAATTCTATAACCTATACTTAATTCACTCCTACGTAATTTTCACGTGTAATTTTGCAGGATTAGCGGGATGCGGATAACATTAACGTGCCACAGATGAACGGGCGAAACCATTGTCTGTGGCAAGTCTAACTGTTCTGTACAAAACAGTTTGAGTCTTCTGTCGGACAACAGAGGTGGCATTCTGTTTGCACCGGCGTAGCAACCTATAAGTTACCTGAATCATTACCACTTTTTCGCTAAGAGGGTGTGTGTGTGTGTGTGTGTGTGTGTGTGTGTGTGTGTGTGTGTGTGGACGTACTACTACCATTAGGCATGTAGTAAATTATCAAATCGTCAGACAACAAAACATTTTTAATTCTGGAGCTAAATGAAAACAAACATTTATTCACTAAGTTGCTTGTTTTTGTGACTAGCTATATCAGCAAAAAAATAGACTACAATTACATCTATGTTTACCAAGTAGGCTATTATTACCCTGCACCGTGTGTCAAATTGGTTGATCGGTGTTGTTGGTGCGTTGTGCAAAAGGGGAGCTACTGGTGAACCTTTTAAAATTATTAAGTTGAATGGCGGAAATTTACTTCCTGTGTTGAAAGACCTGGTTTGAAAAAGAAAAATAGTTTTAAACAAATTTGTAAGATGGGTGGTAATAACCAACCAACAGGAGGCTGGAGAAAGTGTTGATTATATCACATAATCCACTCTTCATGTGAAAAGTGTGGATTATGGTCTTCCTTCGCAATTAATTAGCAAGTGAAGTAAACACACAATGAACACATTTCATACAATAGCATTGCTAATTAGTGTCCATGACAAGCATGAATCCAGGAAAAAGGAAGAGAGTGAAATTAATTTTAAAAATGGGTTGCTCTTTTTACCAGCAGTAGCTTTCTTGTACTTTCCACTCTCTTCGTTATGACACTACCCCTTTGAAATAATAACTGTTGAGGGGGAAAGCTGACTAATTCACTTAAATCTGCCATTGTTGCTGTCACCATTTGGTCTTCCTACTGCGACATTGACAAGTAGAAAATACATTAACCAGCAGTCAAACTTGACTGTGCATCTGACAACTTACATAAGCGGCAAACTACACAAAAGGTAAGGGGAAAATATCATGCACCAAGGAATATCTTGGTCGGTTCCTACCACCTATATTACAAGTCTTATAACATGTCACAATGACCAGTATGCCATCATAATCAACTCGGTCTTCGACCTCTTTGACTATGTTGCATAATGGTCATGTGACATATTGTGACTATCACATAGTGTTAAAACGCAAGGCAGTGTGCTTAAGTTCGCGATTTCTATCGCCATGAACGCCGCAAGGCTAGGCAACGTAAGTCATGGCATGAGGCGAGTCCCCAGCAATTCAACACCGTGTTGCTTTCTTTGCAGAGCCATTTGCGCCGGAGTCTGTCTGGCATGCAGATACTGTTTACGCGGTTAAGAGAGACAGTTCTGTCTGTCGCTCCAAGAACATTATTGTATCACGTTTCTCTGCTTTGTGTCTTTTGTCACTTTGTCTGGAAAGGAGTTCTATATTTATATACCAGTTTATTATTGTAGGCTTTGGCCTCAACAAACGATGTTGTGATATGGTATGCGCGGTTGCTTCCGCATTGGGTCATGATTGTGACTTAAAGTTCATTTACAAGTCCTCCATCAAACCCATGGTGTACTGGCGTTATTGGCCAAAAGTGCATGGAATAAACACAAAGGATTAAGACCAAGCGCCTGGCATTGAATTGGGGTTTTAATGCAAAGTTAATCGATTTAAGCCAGGTGCAAACTGAAAACGTACAGGGCAGGATGTTGACCGTTTGCATAGTAGGGGCCTTTTGTGATGCACGCCAGATCTTGTTACGGCCAGAGGCATTGTGTAAGAAATTGTTGCATAGTATATGAACAAAACTGGTCATTTTGGAATGCTGCAATCTCTATTACATGTATTCGATTACGTATCAATGGAATACGTTTAAAGAAGCGTTGGTAAATTTTACCAAGCTATAAAACCTGGTGTGTGTGGTACAGACGGGTAGCGGTGGTGCGAGGAATGCATTTTTCTTCGCAACAAAAGCTATATACATTACAGTTGACAGTTGACACATCTTCAGTCCTGAAGACATGCATTCTTCACTAGACTGGGATGCAGGGAATCCGTCACAAGGACGCGATCACGGACAGGTCCAAGGCAAACTTAAGGTAGCTGGAAGGTTCTGACGTTTCAGGTTAAGCAACACGGCAGAAACATATGTACACACATGTAGGCCTACCGGCCAACGGGCCGTAAATTCGGGGGTGGGGTGGGGGTGGGGGTGGGGGAAGGCATTCCAACTATTGTGGTAGGTATATAGGTCTGCAGGAATAACCCCTACTTTCCACTACATGAAGAGCTTTGACCGCCCCCCCCCCCGCCCCCAGTTTATGAACTCAGGTTCGAATATTGACCCCTCTTTTTTGAAAAGTGAGAAAAATTACTGTATTTTCTACATTAGTTAAAAATGCTAATTCTGACCTATTTTTGCATAGTAATTGTGGAAAATGTCCATTTCTTAAGTGAAAATGTCGAATTTTCACCCAATTATGGGGCAAAATGTCGAATCTTGACCCCTTTTTTGCAAAATGTAGAATTTTGATCCCCTATTTTGGGGTTAAATCGCATGTCGAAGATAGGGTTTCACCCTTCCACGGCGCCTACATACCCTTTTCGAGATTAAGTACCCCCTCCGGGGGGTAGACTCTTATCATAATATGTAAACGGCTATGGCCTTTATCACACTATTTTTGTCAGTGTCGTCACCACAATATGACCTCCATCATGATTTTTGTCAGCATCGTCATCCAGATTATCATCACCATGACCATCATTGTTTCCATCCTCATCCCCATCATCACTGATTGTTGTTTCCTCTAAATCTTCAGTTGACTTTTGCTCACCCAAGAGTTTAGGTGGCAAAGTGACACACACGGACTTGCTAGCTGTGGGTAACACAGCATTATAATGTACCCCAGTACTTGCAATGGAACTATATGGCACTGGTGGCATTGTGGAAGTTCTCTAAAGTGGACAGAGTTTTTGTCTTTTGAACAGCTCCACCATATTGACAAAACACGTTCACTGGAATTGTCACACGGAAAATAACTGTATCTTATTTCAACATCGATGTTGAAAATATATGCCTAAGGTCATATTGTTCTCAGCAGGAGTGACCGGTAGAGGGTCCGACTGTATGACAAGAAATACTTACCTGCATGTCTGCAATTTATGATTGAGACATGCACACACATACATGTTAAAAATGTCGAAGTTGTACAAGAATCAATTTATTGAAGATGAAAGTAAAATGAAATGTAGTGAAAGTTCTCATATTTTATTTGTGAATCAGTCTAGGACTAAATTATGTTCTTCAATTATTTGAAGAATTACAAATTGCAAGAAAATGTCCAACTCAAATTTGATGCATTAGTGGAAAATACGAAAATAACAATGAGATAGTAATGGATATGGCTATTTCAGTTCTGGAATATTGAGTCATTGAGATTTTTATGCATATATATATATATATATATATATATACAGTGAAACCTCCCTATACCGAACGCCCAGGGGACCGAACAAAAGTGTTCGGTATAGGGAGGTGTTCGGTTTAGGGAGGTTTCCACATTGTGGCCTTATGTCTTACCAACCGTGCCATACAGATACCAGCTGAGATCATTATGGTGGGAGATACTCATGTTAACTACATGTACATCATCAAATAAATGAACAACAAAGAAGTAATTTTTGATTGTTTTATCATTTGGGAAAGATGTACTGACTATGACAGAGCAAAGTTCAGATGTATACATGGACATGTACATGTATATATAATTGTTAAAGAACATTATGACATATAGTGTATGTTCATATTGAAATAACATGCTTACGACCTTGCACCTATTTTAGCAGAGCTGTTGCTCATTTCAGTCTACCGGTACTCCTTGAAATGAAATCCCCTGGCTTTGGTGAGACAAACATAATGACTTTATTTGTAAGTTATTGTTCGTTAGGATGATTAAAGAAAACACCCAAAACTGCTCCAATTATCCCTGATGGGATAGGACTAAGGTGCTGAGTGACATTGACACTTTCACCCTACACCCTGTTGTTGCCATCTATAGAAGTGACAACAGGTGTTCAACAGCTTGTCTGTGGATTGTTTCTATTGCTGCTGGTATAAGCAATAATTATGCCTGTCTCTGAAGCTAATCTGGTCAGTTTCAGCCTTATCAGTAATTACTCCCTGCAAATACACAAAAATATGCTGAATGTGTGTTCAGTATAGGGAGAAAATGGTGTTCATTTGGGGTGTTCATGTTCACTATAGAGAGGTGTTCAGTATAGGGATGTTTGCTTACAATGGAAGCATATGGGGAAAAAATTGGGACCGAGAAAAAGTGTTCGGTATAAGGGGGTGTTCGGTATATAGAGGTGTTCGGTAAGGGAGGATTCACTGTGTATATATATATATATATATATATATATATATATAATGCACAGGGACTGATGCATTTCATTAGCTAAAGTAAGTGCACTTCAAGGAGTCATGAAATTATACATATGCATAAAAATCTCAATGACGCGTCACACATATGCGATTGCCGAAACCTGAGGCGAGGTTTCCGCAATCGCATATATGTGACGTTGGCATTGGTGGGACCGCAAAAATCTTAACGAGGCCTACTATGGAAGAAAATATATATTTTGGCGCGAGATTCTAACTGAAACTTCATTCTACATTATCATGGTAAGTTTTGTTGCCAAATATAATGCTTGTCCAGTTTTCTTCCATGCATATTGTGTCAGCAATCGCATGTATGGCTCGTCCAGGATATCAAAGAAGAACCCCCCCCCCCCCCCCCCGGCGAAATGTGAGTGGGCTCCGCGACTTCCGAAGTTATGCTATTCTGAAATGTTTGGCCTTAAAAAAGAAACGAAGGAAGGAAGGAGGTAATATAGCATTTTTGATACACACCTTAGTTTAATAACGGATTAAATATGTCAATCGTGGCATTGATTGTTGTAAATGTATCACAAAGGTAGCGGTGAGAACCAAATTAGAATGGGAGCTGATAGCCGATTATATGTTGGCGATCTGACTTAGATCACACTGCCTCCTTCGTGATATATTAGTAACAATCAATGCCACGCCATAACGGCCCTCAATTCCTATTATAATATGCTTTCAAGTTGAAATTCCCCTAAATTTGACGCCAGAAAGGGCTTAGTTTAACTGGCCTATTTTCACGCGTTATCATCGCATTTGCTTATGCCGTTCCCGTTTGCTTGCATACTCCCTGCACGGTAGGATTTACGTTTTTGGGATGAATGGGGCCCTATTTCGCGGGCCGTAGGTGTGAAGATTGTAAAGGCTACAGCTCTAAGTAACAACTTTTCAAATAGGCGTAGGCTGAAATTATTGATCATTATAGGACAAAGACCGTAGTACATCATAATTGTGTCTTAAGCCAATATTTGGCTATTCTGGAGATAAAGTTTTTGGAAGAAAGCAATGGCGGAAATTATGAAAGGCAACAAACAAGACTTTAACTTAAGATAAGTAAACGACGACCAAATATTCAAAAGACTTTCCAAGCTTAATACTAGGAAAGCAACTGGCCCTGATGAAATCCCGCCAAAACTGCTAAAGACTGGCGCGGAAACTCTTTGTACCCCTTTGGCCGCAATAATAGCGAGCGTGAGCCCTTGCCATAAACACATGTGAATATAGGATATAACAGAACAGTAAATTATCCAATCAGAAGAGTACTCAGTATCTATCCAACAAGGTTGATTTTCTTCGTCATTCCCGTACTGCGTGTGGGCACATGGGTACAGCAATTGCATTTTGTAGGCATCCCGGGAAATTTTCGCAGTTTCATTTACACCAAAGTCTCAAACTTACCGGCCTTTATGGAAACATGCCAGTAATTCATAACTGGGCTCCCGAAAACGTCGGCAGAGTGTAATACATGATAACGACTCACCAACTTGCATCGTTAACACCTCAATGGAAGGTAAACCAGCCAAACACGCTTCTGAAACTGGAAATGGGTTTCCGCGGAAAAGAAAAAGATGGCAGGTGTGACGGTGACCTAAATAAATATCCCAAAGTATGTAGTGTTTGTTGCACATGTTGCGTCTCGCCCAACTAATATCTGCACACTGTGCAGTCACCAGGTCGCTTCTCGGGGCTTTCCAGATCGCAACTTCGCGCGACAATCCAACAATCACTCTCTATACGCACTACGTCTCTGCCACAGGATACGGCACTAGTTCAATGGCAATATAAAAATCTTGGGAACAATACTTAAATTTTGGGAACAGTGTCTAACAAAAAGAAAGGCTATACAGCAGATAATTTTGGTCATTTGTTCAAGGTAGTACGGCCTCGCCCCTCTAGACTGGTTTAGTAAATGGCCACTAGAGAGACCTAACGACCAGGTGCTATGTACTGCCTAATCCACCGACGTTATCATCGATGCTTTGTAATGCTGATGCTGGCATCTAAGGCTATGCCTACAACATATTAAATCAGTCAATCCTATCTGGTAAATTCCCACATGATCTCAAAAGGGCTAATGTCCTGCCTATTTATAAAAATTCAGATTCTCTAAGTAAATCTAATTATCGCCCTGTCAATATACTGTCTAGCCTGTCTAAAATTTCTGAAGGTGAACTAAAGGGCCAAATGTCTGAATTCTTTAATGATATACTACACTCTATTTTAAGTGCTTTTCGAAAAAATTATAGCTGCCAAAGTCTGCTCATAAAGATTATCGGGAATTGGAAAACTGCGCTTGACAACCACGAATTTGTCGGCGTCATTTTGATGGACCTGTCAAAAGCCTTTGACCCCCCCCCCCCCCCCACACACACACTTTAATAAGTTGACTTAAGGCATACGGAGTAGGTGAAGATGCTTGCAGACTTATCAATTGATATCTATCTGGCAGGATGCAAAGGGTCAAGTTTGGAGGTCTGTTTAGTTAATGGACAGAAATTTTAAATGGGGTTCCTCAAGGCAGTATTCTAGGACCCCTATTGTTTAACATTTTTATGAATGACTTTTTTTACTTCCTTGAACAAAAATGTGATCTCTACAATTATGCTGACGACAATACAATATCTTATCATCATAAGAACTTATCAATCGTCAAAAGCACAATTGAGACTGCATGCAAAGATTGGATGTAAAGGGTTTGATGACAACCCAATGAAAGTCAAAACAGAGGAATTTCAGGCACTTCTACTTTGTCCGGGCATGTCAAATGTTCCTGACAACTTCTGCTTTGAAATTGATGGTATTAAGATAAGACCCGACAAATCGATCAAACTTTTAGGAACCTATTTTGATGACAAGCTGAAATTTAATGAGCATATCACTCACATATGCAAGCAGGCTGCAAAGCAAGTGAGCGTTCTAATACGCTTCTCAAAAATTTTGACGGAAAAAGAAAAGCATCTCATTTTCAATGCCTTCATTCTATCTAACTTCAATTCCTGTCCCCTAGACATGGAATTCATGTGGAACATCTGACACTGCAAAAAATGGAAAAAAATTAAGAAAGGGCTCTTCGTTTTGTTTTTAATGATTTAACTTCTTCTTATTCCGATCTGCTATAAAACTCCTTTTAAGCCGACTGAGAAAGTTATCCATTGAAGTCTACAAAATCAAAACGCAGCCTTTTCTTTCTTTGTGACTTATATCAGAAAAAAAGAAGTTCCATACAATCCAAGGGATAATCTGCAACTTATACAGCCTGCTTATCATGCAATTACGTTTGAGAAACACACTTTACGATACGAGGGGACCAAGCTGTGGAATATCCTACCACTTTCCATGAAGGAAGCAACAATTAGACTCTCTCAATTCAAAAGACTTGAATATACATGGCTTGGCCCCACCTGTTCATGTTCCATGTGTGTCTTATGTCAGAGCAGGAATTATATCACTTCTGTTTACCTTAAAATGAGCAGCTGAATCTAGATCGTCCTCAGTACTGCCTTTGGCTTTAGCACTGTACTTGTACCGCAATAGCTTACATGGTAATGAGGGCTTTGGGTCATATACTAGACATGGCTTGTACATATATATGTATATTTCTCTTATAATAATATGCATGGTCGGATAATAATGCCTCGGCACTAATAACACCAGTTTTTTGTAAACTTGACTCGAAATTAAGTTTATTATTATATGACGTGGGAAACCTCATAGGAGGGAGCCAGATGAACGATGTCCAACAAATGTGATTGGCTGAATGATGTCATGTGACAAATCAATATATCACGGTTGAAAATAAATGACAATGGCAAGCAGGCAAATTGGCCGTGTGCTAGGCGATGTTGGAAATGGTTCGTGTTCTGTTTGGATTATCTTTAATGGGACAGAGGTTTCTTAAGTGCAAAGCCTATACAACAATTGTCACAGTACTTAGCAGATATATCATCTTGGGTGTGCAGCCGGAGGAATTGGATGACATGGCATATGTAGACCTACCTGATGTCCTAGGCCTAGTAGGCCTACTGCTCACTGACTCAGAGAGTCTTGACACTGGTTCAGTGGTTGCGGTCATCTGGAAGATTATTCACGAAGTGTGTCTGTGGATGCACTTGCATCAACTTGTCATTATGTGTGTGTGTCTCAGGATCATTGGGATGATAATTGTGGAGTAATGACATGATCAGGTTTGTGTAACTTTGCTACATTTGCATGTTGTCGCAGCATTGGCTGCAATTAAGTGCGGACAGGGAGTGCACATGTACTTGAAATACCGCGCCATCTATTCTCGACCATTATAGCTACCACAGGAACGCATTACCAAAAGCAAACATTGTATTTTCGTGAAAGATATTGTGCGAACATTTGCTGTAATAGGGGTGATCTGGGTTGGTTTAAATTTTAATTTCTTGAACACCAGCCTTTTGTTCCCATAATGCATGGTTGTGACATCTTTAGCAACCCATGCCATTTGAGGTCAGGTGGGTCAGCAAAACCCATTACATTACAGTGAACCTGAAAGTTTCACCCTGCATGTGAGGACGTATAGGTGTGATAAAATGAAAGTTTAATGCTTATTTGTCAACATATACAAAGGTTAAATTTATATCTACTAATTCCCCATGTTAATGTATGGAAAAAAGTGAGGGTCATGGAAAGTGACCATAAGATGTGGGCGGTCAACCATGGACAGGATGGGCAGCACCACCTTTAGGCGAATTTAGAACTAACCCAGATATAGACCAATACTATAAATAGCTTTATTAAATGAACCAAACAAACATACCTTCGTACGTACTTTATTAATGATGGTGAAATAGAAATCCAGGGCTCATACGGGGGCGGTAATTCGGTAGGTGTAAGTACAACAAAAAGAAGGGTCGTTGTGATACATCAGATGTTATTTTACGGCAAACAAAGCGTTTAATCACAGTAGCCTCGTTTTCACACCGTCTAATATTATATATTGTAATTCAGAATACAAAATGGCTCCTGCTCTCGTAAAATGGCTCATCTCATCGGTGAGAGTTGGACGCTATACGTCCACCGAGATTTGTATGTAATCATCACTATGACTATGCACTCTCCATGGTAAGAACACAGTTCATGAACATACGTTACCATAAGAGCTTACACTCGCTATTAAGTATTTTCACAGAATGAGGTGCATCTCTCCTGATACCAGGCCTTGCAAACACGTATGCACACAATTTACGCCGTTACTGGCCATATTATTACTGTTCTCAGCTAGGCGTATGTGTAGGCAAGGGCTAAGTAAAAATGTAGGGTAGGATCTTGGTTTTGACAGTCAGAATGAGTATCCGTCGGTACTCGCCGACATAAAGGGCAAGTGATCCAGGTTAGACAATGTGTGGCTTCTTAACAGTCATGCTCCATTGAGTGAATGGTTCACTTTTGGTGGGCCTAGTCATGCAAGCTTGTCGTTGGCATATATTTCGTGTTTGATTGGATTCGTGTAAATGTTGGCAACATCTATAAGTTCGCCTATCAACAAAGGAACATCATATTCCCTTTGTAATAATTTTTGAATGCATCAGCTCGGGATGTTTGTAGTAAAAATACACACATGGGGCTGCTAGTCAGCAGAATAACTTGTCTGAGGTTGAATGGCAGTGAAACAAGTCTTGCGCTGAATCCTTGCTGGTGACACGATCTTATATACAAGAGCAAATGAAGCCTAAAACATTATTCTTAATAGCAAATATTATGAATCTGATTTGTTCCTTGTATAAGATTATATTGCTGATCCAAGTCCTTATTTAAAGCTCTACTGTGTTTCAGTGAGTGGCATAGAATAGCACTTTGCTCTTTGATTATCGTGCTTGAAATTGTTCAAACGGTACTTGGGCTTTCAGATGCGGGTTTGTTAAGCTCCTATTTGAAACAAAAAAGCTGAGCATTAACAGTTATGAAATTTACTTTTTGTACATATGACTCATGGGATGACATCACAAAAATATGAGCTTATATATATGCTTAATTCCATAGATATCGAAATACCTCCCTGCATATGTTGTCATACCATGAATTTTTTTTTCTGAGTTAATGTAAACCTGTACGACTTAAAATAGTATCAGAATTATTTAATGTGGGTTCGTTTTGGAATTATAACAATCTGAAATTCCTGTTCTCAAAATTTGAGACACTTTCAACTTTGATAGGCTCTATTAGAAAAAACATCCTAAATACAAGCAGCTCTCAGTACGTTTATAAGTCCTGGCTGTATTTATCATCATCATCATCATCATCATCATCATCATCATCATCATCATCATCATCATCATCAGCAGCAGCAGCAGCATCATCATCATCATCATCATCATCATCCTTTTTTTGTAATAATCATTGGTATATTTTATTGTCACTTTGGCTATAAACAGGTCAAAATGTACCATTTTACAACGCAATTTCTAAAACATTTTGAGGAGGCCACAGATCCAAGCTGAACAATATAGCTCGATATTTCGGTGACTTGGCTCAATCTTCAAAATTCATGGGTCTGCATCTATATGCAGATACGTTTTCATCTAGTTGTCTGTGGATATTGTAATCGCGTTCCGTTTATTGATTGTTCTGCTATAAAGATATATCTACATGTGTCCTGGAATATTCATAGTAAAACTAACATTTAACAAATTGTCTTGGCTGTTTTTGTCATGAGCAGACACTGAACCGTTTCTGTCTTTCAAGTTTCTAGGATCCATCGGTTCAGTTTGTCAGTACTATCAATCCATAGATTTGGTTACTGTAGTTCTGGGTATTTTCGCGTGTGGTTAATTTCGCGCAAATTTGTTTTTTCGTAAATTAGAAAATATTTGCTTATTTTGATTTCGCGCATCATGGCTTGTCTATATATAAAACCTTTCATAATGTCAATAAATTTTGGCGGATTTATTTTAGCGCATCAAGCACAGCGCGAAATTAAGTCGAGCGCGAAAATTTCAAGAACTACAGTATCTCCTAACCAGACCAATCTTTTTTTTATGCGCTACTCAGTCTGCCCGATGGATCGAACGTTAAATGAAGTAAAAACAAAAACAAAAAAAACAAAAAATGTAAGGGTGCCTGTAATGTAATGTAATGCACCAATAAGGAAGTTGGTCGTTGTCACCATGACCAGTGGCAATCAAGAGTCCCAAGTTTACAGTTGATTGCTTACCGTGGCAACAAATAATAACCAATGAGAGATTTCGTATATGATACAAGCAAATCTTACAAAGAAAAAAATCCAATCGCTCTCAACGCTCCATAAGCAATCCTGACAATGTTAAAATGCCAAACACCAACCATGTAGACACGGGACAGACGGCATTGAGTGCAAATTTCTGTCGAGCATTTAATAATGCAGTACAAGATATTGATCATTATCACTGACATGCATTTTTGGGGGGGGGGGGGGGGTGGAGCAAAAGTATCACTTCCAAATATGCGAAAATAAGAATAATGTAATCATCTGACCCCTCAGTTTTAACAATGTCAGTGTGTGCACCAGGAGATATAGGTAGAGAATGAATGGAGATGGAGGCAACTAATACATTTTTTGGTTCGATGACAAGAAAGTATATACTCTTAAAGGAATGCACGCACACCATGAGGCGAAATGCCAGCAACAGCCTGGTCAAATGAATCACACTATGCTGGACAAAGCAATCCTGTTTGGACAAAGGAATATAGTCAGCAAATTTCCTGCAAAATCTGTTCCATAACAACTTTTACAAATGTACAACATGTCTATTGAAACGAAGCGTTTTATACATTTTTTCAACAGTTTTGAGGGTTTTTTTTTTTTTTGCTTGATATATTTACTGTATACTTAGTCACGTAGTCACTCGTCAAGTCTTAAGCTCAATGTGCAAGCTTCCATTGGCATACCTGAAGGCACTCACACACAGACGATCTTATAAAGAATACCCTCTGTCTGGTTGCGTTCAGAGAACGAGGGATTGGCGTAGTTGACCAACATTTTTTTGCAAGAAAAAGAAGAAGGAGGAGAAAGAGGGGAGAAAGAGAAGGAGTAGGAGGAAGAAGAAGAAGAACGATCACTTGGCAATGGCGATTAGCATCCGTTTTGAGGTAAACGCACTGATTAAAACATTAGAGGTAGTACGCGTTTTTCCATAAATGAATACCTGTTTTAAACGTGATTATTTCAAACTCAGTTGGTACTTCAAGAAAATGATTATCACCTTTTTTCTGAAAAGAAAATCATTATTTCTAAGTCCTTTATATTCATTATTTATGGTTTACTTGGACCGGGGAATCAGCATAGCTGCATAGCCACGGATGTTTGGTGAAACAGCATAGCCACAGTTGTGCAGTTTGGTGATCGTTATCGTAATATTTCGCTAGGTTCAAGGTGTCCTTTCTGCGAGTTACCAGGGAAAACGATCGTTAAGGTACTTTTGAAACATGACTTACTATCTTAACTTTAATCCGCTTAATTACTTAGGTAATTGGTAAAGAGCAATACTTTTTTTTTCGTTTGATACAGGACGTAGCCAGCGCATATTCAGCTATTCAGCTAGTGCAGTCCTGCAGCTTAGACAAATGTGTCGTTTGTGCACTTGACATCAAATTAATTGAGATAAAATTGATATTGTGGAACCTTATATAATATATCATATAAACATATTTTTTTAAACCGAGTGCATAACCAAAGATATATATATATATATAAACATATATATATAAACATATATATATATATATATAATATATATATATATATAATGTGTGTGTATGTGTGTGTGTGAGCTTTTGATTGTGCTTTAAATCCAGATGATAGCAAATCCCCCCCAAAAAATAAATAAAATAAAATAAATAAATAAATAAAAGAAGACCGGTAAGAAAAAGGGTTTCATTGTAAATAGAGTAATATAATATATATTAGGATGCTCTTTGTGTTCGGCAAAGGACCATTTTGTTTTTACCGATCCGCTATATACTGTTCCTTTGCCGGTGTTTTTTTTTTTTTTTTTTTTGTGCATAAAATAGGATAATCTTAGAAAACTTTCCCGTGGTCGTACGGTTGTTAAACGTGTCACAGAGCAGTAACACATGTGGAATCAACATTTGCCTGGTGGCTGTTTATTCGCATTGAACCGATATATTAAGGCACCCTATGGTCAAGTCAAACCCACCGACAGTTTTGCGTAGAACATGAGCCTTCACGGCATATGTCAAATACGAGTTTCTGCTGTGAACAACAAAGACAGCATTTTCATGTTTATGGACTTTCTTTGAGCAGTTTTGAGTGCTGTTCGCCTGTGGGAGCTGTTGAATCTGTCAGCACGGTTGGTCAATTGTCGTGTTTGGTGTCAAATATAGGTTGTGCTCAATGAGCCATTCTATGAAAAAATGTACACTATTTATCGAAGTGTGACACAGTGAAATTTGATTAAAGCACGGAAGTAGGCCAAACGTCAGTTTACCGGACCACCACATAACCAGAATAAAAAAAAATATTTTATTGATTTTTAATCAGATGTGTGACATCTGATGGAAACCTGATAGAACATTATACACATCGTTTCACAGAGAACCTCGGGGTAAAGTGATACAGAACTAGCCTGCCTGAGACCGCTCCTGCATATTAACTGCCCGTAAACCTGTATTTATGTTGCTTTACAAAAATATTTAGGGTTATATGACCTTCAAAACAGGCCGTTTCTAAAGTGACATCTGAGTAGTAAGCTTCAAGAAATTTAGTGACTCCTTTGGGATATCTGTGATCAGTCATTCTAGGCTATCTCATAGCGTCCAGGCACGTGACCTTATCACCTTCTATATCCATCATCATATGCTCTTATGTCCTACATCACATTTGAAACTCAGGTACACCAGATAACATTTTGACCTTTAGGCGATCTTGAGATGGCCCTCAGACGTCATGTGACACCGTGAGAATATTTTCATTTTTTTTTAATTCAGGGAATTCTGACCTACATATACAGTCACCTACTTTATGACCTTGTTACCTTGGCAACCTCTTGACCTAGATCCGCAGATTAAAGTGTGACCTTATAATGGTCACTTGGTAGTACGCTGACGTCAGATCGGGATGTAGTGGCTTATTGGTGTTTTAACTGGTTGTTTATTCCCGTCTGTGGGGCGTGACCGTAAATCATGGAAACACATAAATACACATGTAAGCATATTTAATCTTTCAAACATAATTTTGATCCGGAGATGTGTATTATGACCCAATATGGACACTCACATGATAGCCCTTATGAGAGAAAAAAAAAAACTTAGCCACTCTAGATGGTTACATACAATTGATGCTACTACTGATGTAATTAGCAGTACGGCATTAAGTAAATAAACAATAGCAGCCGTACATCTCATTAAAAAGAAAAAAAAAGTGCTGAATAATGTGTAGATGTTAAACGTTATTTAAGCTGTTAGATTCACTTCTTACAAATATATACTCATACGCCAAGATGGCAACATCTTAATTTGTCCAGCTGGGGGAGGATTTTTTCTGAGCTAGGGCAAACGTGTATAATCGACTAGTGTAGAAAAAAACTATGCGAATTTAAATAAACAACTAAAAAAGGAAAAAGGAAAAAAAAAAAAAAAAAAAAAAAAAAAGAAAAAAAAAGAAAGAAAAGAAAAAACGGTCAGTGTTTTGGGGACATATATCACTTGCTTGTGTCGATCTTCTCACCAAACAATCACGCGTGCTGCAATATGACATACATGTATAGCCCCTGATAAGATTCCATATGGCTAACACTCAAGGGTTCAACCTGGCTATCACCAATGTGAGGGAAGGACATCATTGATGATGGTCTTATCAGCTTAAAGAATGTAAATGTCTTATCCTTTGTTCTTCGAAGACCAACTAAAAACAGTATATCAAATAAACATACAAAGGAATTGTGCAAAGATCGTCCTATTTAGTCTGTCTAAGAAATTTCTCTGCAATTGTACCAACCTGTGAAACCCACAAGCTTATTTGCTTGTGTCTGTGTCATGATAAAAGGGAACTGGATGTGCTATTTATAGCAAACCTTGAGGCACTATACAACCTATAAAACACACAAGCTTATTTGCTTGTGTCTGTGTCATGATAAAAGGGAACTGGATGTGCTATTTATAGCAAACCTTGAGGCACTATACAACCTATAAAACACACAAGCTTATTTGCTTGTGTCTGTACCATGATAAAAGGGAACTGGATGTACTATTTATAGCAAACCTTGAAGCACTATACGGGCAACAAAAAGACTTCAATGTGTAATGCGTAATCTCTTGGCTCTATTTTGTTCTCAGCTTTAAAAAAACGAACAAACTAACAAACAAACAAACAAACAAAACAAAACACAACAACAACAACAACAACAACAACAACAACAACAACAACAACAACAACCCCGATTACGGGTTCAAACCAGACAATTGAAGTATATTAACCCTGTATATCTCTTAATGCGGATTTTGTTATCATTACTATAAAAATTCCATTAGGTACATGCACACACACCCAATCTTGTTTAAACATTTGATCGAAGTTTTGAGACAAGTGTGGTGGACTTGCAGTTTGTATTTTTTTTGTCTGATAAGCCACAGTTTTCGGCACTTTACAGTC
This sequence comes from Hermodice carunculata, assembly GCA_964020975.1. NCBI lineage: Eukaryota > Metazoa > Annelida > Polychaeta > Eunicida > Amphinomidae > Hermodice > Hermodice carunculata. The sequence continues at coordinate 82,219,005 of OZ026614.1, read as the reverse complement.
ACCCTGAAAACGTTGACAGCCCACAAGCTCTATTAATTGAGACCACATACGGAATTGGATATTGGAACAAATTTAGTTTGCCGAGTGATTATTGTTATTTCTCAATAAGTCCAAAAATGATCGGCAAACTTGCATTCTAAAAACAAAATTCTCTACTGTATATTATATTTCGCGGTATCTTTATACTAACCATACATACGGGTCACGTGATTAAACAAAAGCTTATTCAATGTCATTTTATTACGAAATGAAACAAAAGGACTAAACGTATACTGGCAACATTATGGATGTCAGGCCGAGAAACCATGTGCACACCGTGCAAGGCATAAAGTATGAAAGAGTTTGTCAATGTAGAGGGCACCTCTCTGAGAGTTTTAAAAATATGTTAATTTGTGTATTGGTTGGGGACATTTATATAGGAGTCCTAGGGTACGTGAGGTGGGAGTGGTTGTATGATAACAAGGTTATTCCCCAAGTATGCTAATATCTTGATGAGATGTTCTCCTGCCATGCGTTTCTGAAGTCAGAACCCAAAGATATAATTGTAGCATTAGGTTAGTAGTCATCCTTGCTGAAAAGGCAGGTGAGGTTATAGTATGGTCCATCTTCTGTCATCCATATGTCTGTCCACAATTCACATTTCCTCCAAAACAGTTAGCCACATGCACTTCAAACTTGCTGCGAATTTACCTTGGGTAGATCTCTACCCTCTTTGTTCAAATGGTCATGCTTCAGTTAATTTTAGAATTTTTTAGAATTTTTCTTTTGTTCATTTTTGACAAGATCTTTAAAAAATCTTTTTCTCTGAAACCGCTCAGCCAATTACTTCAAAATCGCTCTGAGACACTCCTCGGGATCACCAAACCTTAACAGGCGGCGCTGCGATTTTTTTGTGTTACCCCCTTTTTGACTTCTGCAAAACCGTCACTCGGTTTGTCCTGAAACTTGGTGGAAATGTAGCTTGCGGGAGGATAAATGAAACATGTACAATAGGTGGTGATACTCTGGACTCCTAATTTTGAATGAATATTTCAATGTGGGTACCTTTCGGTTAATGAATGCGTACCGATCGGTTACCATGTGAGTCAATGGGGATTGCAATGACAATTCACATGTTTTACTTCTTCGACATCCTCATCCCCTAGATAAGAATGGGTTTTATTATGGGTTGGATGTGAAGGCTCGCTGAGGACGGGCTGTTCAGACAGCCCTGTTCTTCGTAATTTCTTTATTTTATATTCCTTTCTTGTTACATAAATTGCAGGTATGGGGGAACTACCAGACTCTTCGTTTGTCGCCAGGATTTCATTCTCTGTGGAAGACCGACCGTCTTACCTAGTTTTTTAAGCTTTACATGGTCGCCACGATGGTGTCTCGAGTCTTGGTGAGTCGGGTAGAAAATATAGTTTTCATTGAAGAAAACCAGTCACCAATAGGTTAAAAATAATTACCTGCAACGTCTGATGACATGCCATTTGATAAATCATGGTGGAGAAGACTGAGACAGTCACTGAGTGCTTGATTGTAGGTATTCTACTGTGGCAGAGGAGTACAACGAAACATAAGAATGTTACACTGTGCAGGTTGTTGGCATTATGGGTACCATACAATGAATGCTCGTCTAGATATTACTTATGCGTTTTTAACTCTGGAACCCCATAGCAGAGTGATGTCACGGGCTTTTTTCCAGTGGCCCGTTTGAGGAAGGGATTCCTACAGGAGTTTACAATGGAGGCAATTTTAACCGCGACCAAAATGCTGTTTAATCGTACCTAGGAAAAGATAAAGGAAAGTCTAGGTGATAATATGCAACTGTTTTGTCTGTGACGTCATCATGCCGTTTCTCATGTGTAAGGTATTTAATAACATCAAACCCGTAACGTAACATATTGACAGAAGAAACGGTTCTCCTCTTAAAACGTTCAGGATAATTTGTTAGTTTTAACGTTGACGTGAGCGGGGTTTGTTTTTGCAGGCACCTGTTTACAAATTGGTTACTTTTAAGTGGCAAAATTCAACTTTAATTGTACAAAGTTGGCTGTTACAGTTTCTAAAGGTAAAATGATGCTGAACTGATATTATCATGACATGTTCATGATGAAAATAATTTCCTGCTTCTACGAAATTACATGTTTATGATCTGTAATATGTTGTCATTCAGATACTGTGTTAACATGATACCTGAGTCGTGGAATCAAAAGAGTCGTGCCTATATTAAGGTCTCCAATCTTGTGCCCATGTGACACATATCCCATGATAAAGGTTCGTGATAGCTGAAACACATCAAACACAAATCACGCCTAATCTTTCCCAAGTTCATGTAAAGTACATGGCCCAACGGAGTGCTCGCACCAATATTTTTGCCGCGGTTCAAATCCTGTCGGCTCCTGTAGCTATGTTTCACTGCTTCTAATATTATTGGTAGCGCCATAAGATATGTTCCTTTCCGGTCGGCAAAACGCCTTGCTCTCTGAAATTCAGATGGTGTGCTGGACCGCATAAGCACGGGCATCACAACTCCCACGCCGTCCACCCACCGTTAGCATAGTAATGCTGTAATTTTTTTTCAGTGCCAACTTCAACTTAGGTCGAAGTACTTAAAACGAACTGCTCCGAACGATGCTAGATTAGTGTTCCTTGTACAAAGGACCGTCCAATGCAGTATCAACATGCTTGTAGTGACATGATAGTATATAAAAGCCCAGGCCAACAGCTTTCTTCGGCGCGCTTTGGGCGCCCAGGAAAGCTGTTGACTCAGTCCAAAATGCGACACCGAAGGAGCTAATTCTTTCATTGCTACTCACAAGAAAAGTTCTGCATTCACATTATGGAGGGTGGGAAAGGGGTTTCCCGTACTGGCGTACTGGGGCTTTTTATTTACCGTACTGGCGTACTGGAAGCCCTCTTATTCTACGTACTTCGTTATATCCAAAATTTTGAAAGATTTTTATTTTCCGTACTACGTACTCTAGAAAAATAATTACCTGTACCAGCGTACTGAAACCCCCATTACCCCCTTTCATTATGATTTCAGGTTTATATTCTTTGGTAGAGGACTTTTCGTTCATGTGTCAATGTACTCAAACATGGACATAAAAACGGTCCTGGTTGCTAGCTATGTACTCCAATGCGCGCAGGGGGAATTGTTAGTTCAAGTCTCCAACTCGGCACCTAAGGGCAAATTTTCAAATGAATTGATTCAATTTGGATACAGATTTAAGGCACTGTTTACGCAAAGTCGACTGGTTGTTGTTCTTCTGATATGGTTATGCTTAGAATAACTTACTTAATGCTTCTAAAAGGTTTTAATCTTATGCAGTTACCACCAACAACCTACTAGAGAGCATAAGGGGCACTGTCACACACGCATGTACTCCAGGTATAAAGGGTTCTTGACCAGGTTCAAAGTGGAACAAGTGGAACTCATTCGACCAGCGATATACGACAACGGAACAAGTGCGACTCAACGTCAGATATTTTACTGAAACACCGTTGACATTTAGGTACATGTAGCATCCTGTTGGATTGGGCCGTTCTACAATTCATGAAAATGTTATTCGGATTCTAATAAAAAGCGAGAAATCGATAACGAGTATGGTTACAAGTTGATCCCAGAATACTTATAAAAGTTCGGACCAATGAGAATCATAATATTTGAATCGGGAAGAGGTCCTCAACGTGCAATTCTGTCCTAGCTTTAAACAAATCTTCACCCGGTGAAATGTCAATGCCCTGTCTCACGCATTTCTTGAATTACAAAATGAAAAAATTAAGTTTACTAATGATTGCCTGTGCCCTCTATAATTGAAGAGTTCCGACAGAAATATATAAGTACCGACATTTTCAAAGGAGTGGGAAATTCCAACATGCTGGTCCAAGTATTTCTTAAACTATCAACTTGAAAAGAACTCCGTCAAAGTTGCCCGATGAGCTGAAAAATAGCTAGAGCATGGTTACTCACTGTGCATATCTCCAAGTCCCTGAGACAGACCATAGTTGTAAGTAATATAACTGTCCTATGTAAATGCCTTTGTTATCAATTTGAGCCTAAATCTATTTCTGTTGCCTGAAATTGACATTGTAAGCCGGGTCATGGTTTTTGAAATCAGGGTCGTGGTTATTCACACAATTATGTGGGTGTTGCCGCAGAAAACGTTTCAGCCCATAATCAAATGAATGGGGGCAGAATGTTTTGACGTACATAATATATATATATATATATATATATATATATATATATATATATATATATATATATATATATATATATATATATATATATATATATATATATATATATATATATATATATATGAGCAGAATTTCCGTGACACTAGTTGTTTGGTTAAACATTTTATATAGCCTTCTGTGAATTGCAATCTTACAATTATATTCGCGAAATGGTATTGTTGTCTGATGGTGGCAATAAAAACTGAACGAATGTAGTCGCGGCATTGTAATATGTAGGCGATTAGCGAATCCGCTTTGGGAAAAGCAATTTTGAAAAAGGCAAATTATTCGTTATGAAATATGATCAATTTACAGGCAATTCGCCATAAGCACCCACCGGTGTTGAGTTGGCTGACGGACAGGACCATCCGCACATAGTGTATCCATTAAAAATGTGATATCTCATACACTTATGCAAACCAGATCGAACATTTATCCTTTTGTGATCGGCGTCTGACCAGATAATGTAGAAAAAAAAAACCCAGAGCATCAGCTTGGTCTTCTCAAGGGACACTTTATCGAGGGACTTGAAGCCAGATCGAGATGAGCTGAAATCGGATGAAGTTGAATCAGCGAATCACTTGACTGTGTTCCTCTTTGATCGACCCTTAAAACCTTTATGACTTTAAACAGCGTGCACTTCTTTCTTACCCTTTACTAAACTTATTGATCATAAGTGAAACTGGATGAAGAAACGTATTTTTGAGGTGGGGTTGGGGGTGTTGGTGCGTAAGGGCCTTCCGCCCGCATACACACAGCGTAACCAGCCTGATAACTGGGAGCCACGTTTTGGCCAAGTCAACCTCAGAGATGTTTGCTGGACTCTTGATTAAAGTAGTTTGTAAAAGTGTTTAATTCAATACGAAATAGATTGACAGTGAATTGTTGATGAAATATATCGCGGCCATGCAAACTGAGATGAGAAAGTGTGAATCACAAGGTTTGAGATCCGTGGAGCAAAATGTTATATACCTTCGTTAGTCAAGTATTATTTCGCCGCGGGACATAATTGTTACATCAGTTTGGAGAGAAGCAGCGGTTTTGTTTCACTCTTGTCTAATGTAACCACACCTTGTAAAGCAGAGTTGAATTTACGCATGACATCCGATCATCCAGACAATAATACCAGCCAGGCAGGATCTCCTCCCTCCCCCCCCCCCCCCCACCGCTCCGAAGCCTCAGAAGAACAATATATTTCAAACCAACATGTAGCTTTTTGTGTTACTGCGTGTGTAATCATCAATACTTTCCTAACTTAACACAGTTTGACAACGTATATCCGCCTTGTATGGGTATATACAGACGTATTATTTCGCTGTTACAGTTTTTCCGTGAGATTTTGCATTCATGTCATGAATTGAGGCATGGAAAAACATCTGGAGACTGAAACCAATGACAGTTGTCATCTTTTTTGCACGATTGTGATCTCCAATGTGAGGAATCCATACTTTCTCAATGACCTAGCTGTCTGTCCCAAGTGGTCATCATAATATCTAATTATGTTCACATTGCAGGACGAGACATAGCACTAGATCATGATTTATGTGCCACAGAAGCCCAAGCAGGAAAAATTACGCTCGCATATATTGTATGGAGTACAACAAATGATATGTGAAAATAAAATACACATTCATAGTCTTCTGTGCTCGCAGCGTGTGCTTTGGTCGTTCGGCTTTGCAAAACTAACAAAATGTAAACCAGGCAATGCACAAATGGTTCACAGAGGAAGAAATACATGAAATTGAAACAGTTTGTTTCCGATAAAGGATATATCCTATCATGGGGGGGGGGGGGGAGATTACGCTGGACAATAACATATACAGATAATGTAAATGTGACATACAAGCGAATTTTAAACTAAAACAAAAGAACGGGACGTCAAACACATAGGACCTAACCATAAACAAGCCAAAGATGACCTGTCTCGTATAAAGAAGACTCACATGTTGTCTCGCCCCAAAAGCTGTCTTTTTTTACCTGTCTGATGAAGTTGCACCGATGTTTTGCCAAAGAGCAGTATTTGTTGGCAGGTGACCACACTACAGTTATTGAAAATGAGTTGAAGAGTGCTTGCTTATTTATTTATTTATTTATTTATTTATTTATTTATTTATTTATTTATTTATTTATTTATTTATTTATTCATTCATTCATTCATTCATTCATTCATTCATTCATTCATTCATTTATTTATTTATTTATTTATTTATTTATTCATTCATTCATTTCATTAATTCAAAGGTATGGTATTTTCAAGGGCAATTATCACAAGAAATCAAGTTCGAAAGTCCTTAATCTATAAATTTTGAAAGTGTAATGAACATACTATGGCACGCCGTTGAATTATTATTTTGTCTCAAACTCTGAAAATTGACAGGGCTACAGCAAACCAATTATATAGCGACGATATAAGTTTTTGTTTTGGATCGTGCTGGCGTTTCATGTCATTGTGTTTGTCAATCAGTGAAAATCAACATTTTTTTTTATATTATTGAGTAAGGTGACTGGCAAGATACTTAATATTGGCTTAGGTGGAATTTAAACATTCTTGTGTTTATTTCAATCCATAATGAAAGGTTTACGTTTGACAACCAAAGTGTCTTTCCAATGTAAACTCTTGTATTTTGACAGTGCTTGAGTGGGGAAAAGGTCTTCCCATTTGATGCTTAGGCCCAAACAAAACATATCTTTGTTTTCTGTAACCTTACCTGCCCATATGTTTTCAGCATCCAAATATAAAAATATGACTTTCTCAATGAAATATAACATTTCCAGCAAATCGTGACACGTATACATTTGACACATACTATAATTTGGTAAAATGACCTCAATATTCCATAAAATGCCAGTGGTTTTTCTTTCATCCTCATTTTCGAACACTGGAACTTTATGGGAGATTTTTTCAAAAAAAGTATTTTCCTACATATCAAACTTGTATCCCAGTTCCGTGTGACAGGAAACAAACGATTATTTTTGTTAAGATATACATGCACAATTTGCGATTTGGAGGCCTTTTATTTGAATCCCCTTCATGCCGAAACATAATGCACACTGAAAGTTCTAATTATCCCTCCACAATTGTGTGTAATGATGGGGTACCTGACGCCGACTAAGTGGGGATGCCTCAGAGGGACAAAACGTCCGAGACACGGACAGCGTGCGCGGTTTGTACATGCAATACTCCTGTCAACAAATGCTATAATCTGCGCTATTTGTCAAACTGAGACACCGAAGCAGGTGAGGTAGGCAAAAATTATTGACAAGTTGGCGTCAGTTTCATGATATCCTGACCGATGCATCGGAAAAAGAACATCGCACTGTGCCTCAATGTGCTTCTCTTCCATGTCAATCAATGGTCCGTTTGCACAGGTCTTTGTGCCAGTAGGACCAGATTGTCTCCAACCAGCCATAATAACAGTAAGATAGGAAACCGTCAGGGCTTTCATCATATATCGTGTTGGCAGACAGTCCACAATGGCTTCCCCTGGCACCAGCTCAATGTGTATAGCGAAACGAACGGCTTTACGCACCATCATCAGGGAACGCTTACATCTGTCGCGCGTTTGTTCCAAGACTTACTCTACATTAAAAAACACCAATGTTTGACTGGCAGAGCATTCAAATGACGATCGTTTGTCGTCATCAAGGCTGCAACCACTATAACGCTTTGTGCTATCAACGACAATACCATACCTTACACCTTAATGGGTCTATTTGAACACAACATTATTTTATAAACACCGAATATATATATATATATATATATACATACATATGCGTGTGTGTGTGTGTGTGTGTGTGTGTGTGTGTGTGTGGGCGTGTGTGTATTAATATAATTTCATTATTCCAGATATTGCCCTAAGTAATATCCTGGGAAGAAGTATGGTATCTTAAACCGGATTTTATGATGTTTCGAAATAGTGAGCCATTTAGTCGTATATAAAGTTACATTTTACATGTGAATATCGTTTTTGTTATGGGTTATGGCAGCGGGTATTGTGGCTGGGATTAACGTGTGCCATGCGCAATGTCTGCCTCAATGCTCCGTACCATAATTTACATGTGTTCCTATTTTTGAATACACCTATCAAATAGAAACAGCAAAAGTAGCCCATTCAATACATATAATTTCATAAAAATGGGGCTTTCCATGGGTCACATGTGTAAACAAATACACGTGGATGGGTTTTGTGTTCAAGGCATTATGAACGAAAAGTGTAGTCTAATGGTTTGTACACACGAATTCTAGAACAAATGTAAATGTTTGATTATATCTTGAAATCTAAATGATATGAAGTAGACTGTATTTGAACATATGTGCAATTTCATATTTTCATATGCTATAATACAATGAAACCTGTCTATTGTGGACACCTCTGGGACTGGCCGAAAGTGTCCGCAGTAGGAAGGTGTCCACAATAGACAGGTGCTTCAAACAAGAAAATTGACCTGTCGGTCCTGGACATTAATGTCCACATTATACAGGTGTCTGCATTATAGAGGTGTTCACAAGGACAGGTTTTACTGTATTACCGGACGTATTTGACCCGATGATTAAACAATTAAATACATCAAATCATTTCAGATCCGATTCAACCACACAAAGTCAGACCGGAAGCAATTTGATGATATGATAAATTATTATATCTATAATCTGCCAGCACTATTTATTCATTTCATACAAAATAACCTGCGGGCAAGTCTTTTTCAAGGCTGGGAACGCCATTTCTGATCTAATTGAGCATAGCGACATATCATATACGTTGCAGATTTCATAAAAACAAAACAGTAAATACCTCAGATATAATAAAACTGTAGCCCCGCAGGTGTCTCAAAATAGACCCATGGTTATAGCCTTTAGTGTTAAAATATAAATAGCCCCACAGGTGAGAGATAAGTTAGAAACTGGTAAAAACTAAAAATTGCATAATGGAAGTGCAATGGGCATTTAAACAGGTGTATCCTGGTAACAATCATTGATATAAAAAAAAAAAGAGAGAGAGAAAAAAATGACCCTACATGAAGCCCTAATCATTAATAAGGGTGGATTGAAAATTGACATGAGACATTGGCCAAGAACATTTATTTTTATGTTACAGTTCGGAGCGCGGAATAGGGTAGCGACTACCAGGATGTGATTTTGGACAAAAAGACACAAATATAATAAATAGATGGCTCTCTGGAATATACAATAGTTAAAAACCGTTGTGCTCTGTAATTATAAGAATTGGTCATAAACTTTGTATAACCTAAATGAAGCCCTTATCATTAATAATTGGCGATGAAAATACAGGATCATAGGAACTCAAATGATCATATTATCCTACGATAAAACACAACTAGATTTGTGCGATAAGAGGGTTACAGTGAAGCCACCGTCACAGCAGACTACAGACACAGTGATTATACAGGGGGTGGACACACCCACTGTCTATGATTAGGCGTACGTAAGTACAAAGCGCCTATTTGGAATATTCTGGTAAAAATCAATTTAAAACTGGTTAATTGAAAAGAAAGTAGCGTGTGCACAATTAAGGCTACCTAGAAGACAACACTGAAATTCTACGAGACACTGACAACATTGAGTTATATGGTGAATACTCTAAATATTTTGCTGGTTGATTACATGAAATAATATTATCTCTAAATTATTTACAATATATCCTAGCATACACAGCTGCTATAACCCAGGAGTGTACAGCGATAAAAAACACCCAGCCATGCGTTACTTGCGCGTTTATGTATGCAACAGTTACGGTGTATGTGTGCTGCAAGACCGTGCACAAACAGGTGTAAGATGTAAAATACGATGCCAAAGTTAACAATTTCCATATGTTACGTTAAAAAAAAATGAAAATAATAATCTCAGTCCTATTGGCAATCGTTGATCAACAAACATAAGAAACGATCACCAACAGTTTAAAGTTTATCCAGCGTGTAATGTTCAGGTCGACACCTACAGGTATTTACATATCGTATGTAAATAGGACACGTCAACAGCGACATTGCTTGGTTGCTTGGTTATTTCATAGATTTATCCCTTTTGGCTGTTTACAAAGGATCTTAATCGTTTTCTGAAAGTTGACAGAGAGGGGGTCAGATAATAATGTTCTGGAAGTGAGTTCCATTGGTCAACAATCCTGTTGGAGAGGAAATATCTGAAAATATCTGTCCTGACATGCTTTTGTGCCGGCTTGTAGCGATAACGTGTGAGAATTCGTTGGGAAAGTTCGAAAAATTCTCAGGGTTGGTTTTATATAAACCATGCAATAACTTGAAAGTGACTCATACCATTTACCTTAAGTGTCAATGTGTATGGTATGAGAGGCAAGCGTAAAGCACCTCTTCTGTACTAATGACTCAATATCTTGCTTATGCTAGGGACTCCATACTGTCATCCCGTACTCAAACACTGGTCTAAACAAAGATTTAGAAAGTGTTTCCACTTTATTGTCAAGCCCAGAAATACATTTTTGATTAGTCAAACTCTTTGGTTTGAATTTGCTTTGATGAGCATATGCTGAATATGGGATCTTGGAGATAAGAACTCGCATATCTTTATCCCAAGATCCTTCTGCTGGGACATCTGACTTAAGTTTTCTCAATTTAAAGTGTCGATGTGATCATGTTTTTGTTTAACTTTAAAACATCACATATATCGACATTAAACCTAAGCATCCAGCTACCAGACCAACAGCTCAAGGCGTTTAAGTCAGTCTGTAAGTTGCCACAATTTGCGATACAGAAAATTCAGCTGGAAGCTTTAGAAACATCCTGTTTATGATATTTAAAATGCCCGAAGTATCATTAACATAAATTAAGAACAGCAGCGGTCCAACATTGACGCCTGCGCCATGCTGCTTGCCATTTCTACCAATTTGATACAGCGTTCCTTAACGCAACCTAATGCTTTCTGTTACCAGGGAAACCCTTGATATTACTTCAAACATTTCTCCAGATAGCAGACTTTCGTAATTTGTGCAAAAGTCTTTGATGTGGTTCAGTGTCAAAGGCCTTTGCAAAATCAAGATAGATAATGTGAATTTCTGCATCACTGTCTAATTTGCAGGACCAATCAAAAAGACATTCGAGTAAACGTGTAACGCAACTGCACTTGTCTGGAAAACCATGCTGGTCACAGCTTATCGTTTTATATGTAGTGACCAACTTTAGTAACTGATAGTATACTGATATCTCTAACGTTTCACCACTTAAAAAAACAGGCCTGTAATTTGAACGCAACCCCCATGAACTTTCCTTGTGTAATTTTGCAACATTTGCATCTTGCCAAGCTTTAGGTAAAGGACCCCTTTGTAAGGATCGATTGACTAGGGTTTCCACAGGTACATTGAAGTTTAAACATTGCTAAGGTAAATATGCATTGATAATGCCTGGACCGATGGCTTAATATTTAAGTTCTGTTTTACCTTCTTCTCTCTGATAACCTGTGCTTGTTTATTAAGATCTAGTAGAATGGTATGTTCCTGAGGGACCTCAAGTAATGGAATAGCCTCAAGTAATGGAACAGTTATATCAGGTTATTCAATCAAAACCGGAGTGGAGTAAGAAGTTAGCATTTAAGCTTTGGCAAGATCTTGTGTGTTTTTTTATTTTCATCGTTTTACATATCTATGGTAGAACAAGACCAGACAAATATCTTGTATAATTGAAAAAAAGGTGTAGGATTGTCTGTAATATTGTCTAATAATCTATACCATATTGGCATTCTGTTTCAAGGATAACTTCTTCAAGAAAGTCAACTGTCTGGCTATATCATACTGTCAGCATGTAGCCCAGCTTGCCTGCTTTTGATAAAATGTTTCACTACCAAAATCTTTACAGGGCAAAGCATCCATTATAAACCAACCGTACATGTGCAATAGATAGTTTAAGCAAAAAGCCTTCTCCTGTTTGTACCAGACCGACTCTAGACTCGACAGGTACGATCGAAGATATTGGCCATGGTAGCGTAAAAGTATAGAATTTAACATGCTCTATTTATAACTCTGCCTGTTTATATTTGGTGCGACATATAACTGATCTTGATTTCATCAAAAAAGGGCATCGAGTCCATATAGACTGGTACATTCATACTGTGGTAATACCTGATTTTTTTCTTAATAATGACGCTGGAAGCTATATGTTCTGCATTGTATATGAAACATGTATAATGTACATGTCTTTACGCTTTCTAGAGTTTTATCCCAATGAGTGGTTAATCTCTAGTTTTGGTGCGGAGGACATACATTATTATTTATAAATACTATACTTATTTTAACATACGAAGATTATTTGATTGGTAATAAGGATACCTGGTTATTTGTATATATTTTGGACGCATCATGGAATTTCCCCCTGTACCGTTGGTGCCCCCGCTGTAAAGAGGAAGTTTTCCTAATAAATTATTATCATTATCATTATCATTATCATTATCATTATTATTATTATAGATACAATTAGAAATGATCAATAGACAAAAAAATATTGAAACTACAAACGAAAAGTACTTAGCTGCCCTTACGAGTCACCACGGGTACTCAATGTTTCTGTGCGGAGTCTAGGGATTATAATGAAGGTTGTCAATCTACTTTTTGTATGATGTTCATAAAAAAGCCGAAATTATGTGATGTCGGAAGTCACAGCGCTGGGAAATATTCACCACGGTAATACGAGCCTGCATCTCGCTGTTTTTCGTATGTACAATATCTAGTGTATTGCAGGTAAACAAACATACCGGACATTTTTCTACAAACATTTCGTGCATGGCTGTATATACCAAAAATCATACCTAATAGTTTAGGAAAACATTACACCCATTCACAAATTTCAACCTAGCAATGAAAGCAAAGTCAAATACTGCAAAAGGCAGAGATTCTAGAATAACCAAAACATCAACATTCAGTTTTCAATACTTATGCGAAACAAATTTTCACTCCTGACTTGAAACAGGCAGTCACACATAAACTGGTGGTTTTGAACTGGTCCTCCGAACTTTTGAAATATTCATTATAAACTACAAACTTAACTTTGTTTGTTTTTTGTTTCTGATTTTTAAACAAATAAGCCTACCACTTAAAACTTAAAATGTATCACTTGCGCCAAAGTTAAGAAAGAGACAAGGTAGGCATGCCACTTTGGTGTTCGTGACTTATCAGTCAGCTAAGCGGACAGCAAAGCAAAATTAAAAAAAGAAAGTAAGCCTTCAGCGTTTTTCGTGATATTTATGAATCTGGAGCAGTATAGAAAAGACCCACCTCCATTACCAGTTACAGAAAAATGCAAATACTTACAGACAGACGCACGCACGCACGCACAGGGAAGAACAACCGTTATTGACCCCAACCCAGCCCATCCTTGACCAGACCTGTAAGGTTGGGGCGTAGAAAACTAACATATAAACTGTGCTTGGTCCTTTTTCCAAGCAACCGACTTTTTGGCCAAGCCACCAGGAATCATTCAATTTCTGGGAGTGAGCTAAGTCCTATTTAAACATATTACCAAATCGATTTTAACATATCATCAACTTCATTTGATTACTTATACGTGTATTTTAACATATAAATTGATTTGACGATATGAATTAATATATTCAAAAAAATAAGTTTATATATACTATATTTAATCATATCATGAAATTGGTTCAAACATTATTTAATGAAAAAAAATACAAGTGATGGTATGTTAACATCGATTTTAACATTTGGTTGAACAGATCCAGAAGTACTCAGAATTAGATACATGTAAAATGTTAACCCATTGTGTGTCCATTACAATAAGACAATCCAAGAAATCTCATTTAGGGCAACCGTACGCAGAAACCGTCTTAGCGCTTCCCACATTTTAATGACAATTAAAATTAACAGTGTTCCCGTATGTTTCCTGAAGATACAATGGTAGCGCGGCCAATTAATTTAATGGGGAGGCTGCGGGGTGGGGTGCGGTAATGAGGTTAGCCTCTGATTTTTGATTAAATTGTGGAGTCAGTGGACAAAAGAAAGAATAAAAGATTCCTACATGTGCCAGTACAGGACTTTTCAGTCAGGAGGGCTCGCATTATGTATCCAAACTAATCACCATTGTACTTTGCACCTAAATTACACTAAAACTAGTCACTGTAGAAATGGCAGGCTTGTTTTGGTAAATCTATGATGTAGTATAACGTATCATGAAGATTATTTTCCCTCAGATGCAATAACACCAAATTTGTTTTAGGTTATCTTAACATATAAACTAATGAGAATGCAAACCTGTAGGTCGCTAGAATGTTGTGTATTGGGTTGTTTGTTCGACTGAATACACACACAGCATTGCTTATTTTGACCTCTCCTATTGCCGATAATTTACATTTCCTGGTAAAAGTTGACACAATATATGTCAAAAGCAGTGGAGCTCATCTTACCCAGCTGAACACTTCCAGTAGCACTGTGCTATACTGTTAATAGGCTCGCATGTGAGATTGTTGAGGTCGTAGAGGGATGCTGATTGACATAGTTTCTTCTACATATACTCTCTGGGCCATGTATGTCTCACTCGGTAACTTCCTGTATTTTTCTCCCGAAAAGCATCAATTATCCTCAGGATCCGTTGACTTGATGGAGGATGCTTTTCATCTCAGGATGCATCAATTTCTTTGTGATGCGGTCAAATAGATAACAACAAAAAGAAAAGAAACAAACGAACACAAAAACAAGAACGAAACAAAAAACAAAAACAAAAACAAAAAAACAAAAAACAAAAGCAAAAAGAAAAAAAAACAAACAACAAAAACAAAACACAAAAACAAAAAACACAACAACAACAACAAAAAAAAAAAAAAAAAAAAGGAGAAGAAAAAGAAAAGTTCTAAGGGTGCCAAATTAGGATTTTGTGATTTGCTGGGAAAGCGGTAGTCTACGAGATGCCAGGGGTATTCTCATGATGCATTATATCCTCCTCTCTCAGATAACAGCCCGTTATTAACGTAACACACTCAAAAACCGTTCTGTGGTTAGTTTACAACCGTTATGTTCCCCAATTTTTCAGTTCTATGTGGCAAGTGACGTCTTAGCAGAATGTCACAAGGATGAAAGCTGTACGATGGACCTTGAGACAGCATGTATACTTGAAGGTGATACATAATGTGCTGGACCGTATTTCTTTTCAGAATTAGATAAGACAAGACAGGTGTTGACTGCCCGAAGAATTCGGCAGGTCTTAAGTCTCGGTTCAAGAACGCATAATGTGCTAAAGGGGATCGTCTTTCCACAGTTAAGCCTGCATGTCACGCCTGTACTTATTGATACACCACGGTACATGTGCAGGTAAAAGATATCTATCGGCTATTCGGTTTCAAACGCGTAAGTTTTGATGTATAATTTGATGGACCCATGATGCAAACGGCTGTTACGTTTCATGCTACTATCCAAAATATTTTGTGTAACTCTCTTCGTTGTCCATAATGCTTCCTCAAAAAATAATGTGCACAAATGCCTTGGATAGACAGGGCAGTATGACGAGCAAAATATTTATACTACCGGCAATCAACTCGCCGATAAATTCCATGCTAAAGACAAAACAAAGACTATCCCTGTCCCTCTTTAAATTGGAATATCCTACAAATTAATTTAAAACCGTGAAACCTTCCTCGAAGAAGGAAGAACTTTCTCGCCGGTAAACTCCAACAGGAAACAAACTTAGTTTTAACAGTGTCCTTATCACCATATTCATTTTTGAAGCATGTTATGCATACATATTGGGACAAATATACAGCCAGGAGTATAAATTTACACAGTTGAAAATCACGATATATAGAACATCACACTGAATGCATGTAATCAAGGAGAACATGCACACATCATCTATTATTGAATTACAATTGGGATTTTGTCATTAAAATTTTGTTTTAAGTGACTATGCTAAAACTCAGTTGTCATTTCACATCAAGTAGAACTTATGTTGTTATCTGACATAAGCAAGTAGCAACGTAATGTTCAATTAATGTATCGATGCAAATTAACATACTTTATCAAAAATATCCATTTCTAGCCGAGATACAATAATTATTTGCGTGCTATTAGCTTTTTCGATTGATACATTAGAGGGCTTACCTGGACGAGTATGAAAATTACATGAGGTCACTCACGGGTTTGCAACATTTCTTCGAAAAATCACAAATGACACGTGCCAGGAGTATAGTTTTACGCGGGATTCTGGCCTATTATATTCTTCTTCAATCTTATTATACTGAATATTTCCATGTGAAACACTATCACAAGCAAAACTGTTTTAAACCATGTCCACTAACAGTCAGAATTTTCATCAAAACAGACAGCTAGTGCCACAGAACTCAAAGTAAGTTTATCGTAGCGTATGCAGTCACTTCACAATGTTATCAATTACTAGAGATGTCTGCATTAAGCTGGAAACTATATATATATATATATATATATATATATATATATATATATATATATATATATATATATATATATATATATATATATATATATATATATATATATATATGTGTGTGTGTGTGTGTGTGTGTGTGTGTGTGTGTGTAGGTGTGTGTGTATCGGAATATTTAAGCAGTTTTGCCGAAAACGTCGCTCTTAAATAAACTAAATGGAAGATTTTTGTATCAAAACACTTAATTCAGCTTTTCCTTATGGACTCAATGACAGAATTTTAGGCTTCGGTGATGTTAGGAATTTGGACTTTACAACTCTTGACAGAAGTCACACACCTTTTCATAACAATCAGGCTGGTATTCAAAGAAGAAGAAGAAGTCATGGACAAAGAAAATCAGGGAAATACAGGAAATGCAGGAACATGGATACAAAAGACCTTGTCCAAAATTTACTACAGGCTTTCTCCAATGGTATTGATCAATTACATACAGTTCTTAAAGCACTATCATTTCGAGACATAACAAGAATTAATGAATATTTGGGTCTTACTGATTCAGAACACACATTTCTACAAAATTTTTGTGAAATTGTGTATGCTTACACAACAACTATTCGGAAACCAGATTCTAATAAGAAAAAATTAGATCAAATGTTTTGCAGCATTCCTTTCCAACACAAAATCATTGGCTCACTAAACATTCAGTCCCTTTTCAAATTGAAATTTGTTCGTAACATGATTCCCAAGGAATGCAAAATAAAAGATCCCCCCATCATTTCCTATAAATATGGCAACAATATTGGACAAAGTATCATGAATTACAAAAATTTCTGGCTTCAATTACTCTTGAGGATATTGCAGCAAATCAAAATTGTGACTGTATGTCTAATAGTAAATATTCTAATTTTGTTGATGCACACCACAAACATGTATTCACAGGTAACTTGGATATAATACAAAATTCAGGTTTAAAAGAAATAATGAAAAAAGGTACAAAATTTCGGATATTTCCCAAGTTGAATATTGACAGTATTTTTCAGGATACATGTGATGCACTCGACTCCTACTGTATAAAATGGGCAAAGAAAGAAAAAATGGAATTTCAGAAATTTGAAGGATGGTTATCAAACTTGAAAAGAGTCTTTAGAAATAGAATTTATCGTTACAAATCCCACATTAAGAATTTCAATACGGTTAATCTCAAACAGCCTAAAGTTTCTAAAGCAGTCAAAGAACTACAAGATAGATTTGTAGTCACTAACATAGATAAGGCAGGTAACAATTTTGGGATCATCTGCAAAAAATATTATCTGGATGTTTTGAAAAAGGAACTTGGTATAAACAATATTTCAGACATAAGAGGAAATGACGTTTATAAATTACACAAACAATCCATTGATAATTTGATAGATGCACATAAAGATGAGATAAAAAGGAATTTTAACATCAAAATTTCTGAAGAGAACTCCTCTATTCCACTTTTGTTCTGGATACCCAAATTACATAAAAACCCTTTTAAATCTAGATTCATAGCTGGTGCTTCAAAATGCACTACAAAGCAATTATCAAAAGAAGTAACATTGTGTTTGACTGCAATTAGGAATCATTTTCGTAAATACTGTAATGCAATTTCTAGAAACTGTGAAATAAATTGTTTTTGGAGTATTAACAATTCTTCCGAGTTTGTATCTAAAATCAAAGATGTAAAGGCAAAAAATATCAAATGTTTTGATTCTTGTACACTGTACACAAATCTACCCATAGATGAAGTCAAAAGTTCACTTTCAGAATTAATTAGCAAAATGTTTAAACATAATGGTAAACCATACATAAATATCAATTCATATACAAAGAAAGCATACTGGTCACACAATAAATATTCAAGAAGTAACGTTAAATCTTACACTGTTGAAACTTTGATAGATGCTATAAAATTTTTGGATAATACTTTTGTTCAATGCGGACCACTGGTTTTTCAACAAATAAAAGGCAATCCAATGGGTAGCAATTGCTCCCCTTTACTGGCAGATTTATATTTAACCTGGCTTGAACTTTAATATATGAATAAATTGATGAAAAAGGACTTTCAAATGGCTACAAAATTATCAAACAACGCAAGATATATTGATGACATTGCCTATGTAAATGTACAAAATTTCAGTGAAATTGCTAAAAAAATTTACCCAAAAGATATCCCTTTGGAGGGTAACAATTCAGATGGTTTCAGAGATGTGTTTTTGGACTTGGATATTCAGGTCACTAATGACAGGTTTTGTATTAAAGTCTATTACAAAATAGATGAGTTTAACTTTGAAGTAGTTAATTATCCTTTCCCGGACAGTAATATTTCGGATACTATTGGATATAATACATTTTTGTCACAAATTTTGAGATTTGGTCGTATTTGTTCTAAATTTCAGGACTTTGCATCAAGAGCCAAATTTATTTACAATAAACTTGAGTCAAGAGGATTCAAAGGTGTACTTTTGATCAAATATTTCTACAAAGTTTGCTGTAAATATCCCGAGATGGTTAGAAAGTTTGGCTTCAATAATTTTAGAGATTTTAGACTTGCCTGTTTTGCTACTTAATTTTATCTTTTGACACCATTAAGTTTAAACGTTCACCTTTCGGACATTTTAGGCTAGCTTGTTTTCTGTTAGGTAAACCCCCAGGGGCTACAGGTAGCAAGAAACGGCCTACGACAGTTACAAGCTTGCCTAATTGTACTTGATATCTGGTTAATATTTTCATTGCATTCTCTTGACATAAATACAAAAGACTTCCATTCTTTTCTGACTTGCCCTATAATTCTACTGTTAACATCCAAAGATTATTAGAAAGTTTGGCCACAATAATCTACAGTTTTTAGATTTGTCTGTTTTGCTACTTAACTTTATCTTTTGGCATCTTTCTGTTTTAATATTCACCATCAGACATTTTAGGCTTACATGTTTTCTGTTAGGAAAACATCCAGGGGCTACAGGTAGCAAGAAGTGGCCTAGGACAGTTGCATGTTTGCTAATTGTACTTAAAATCCTGTTAGGAAAAAAATGGTTTTGATAGCATGTTTTTGGCATAAATGCTAATGACTTCCATTCTTTTCTGACATGCCTAAATGCACCTTTACTCACTATTAAAAAATTACTCAAAATTGACAGTATTCTCTCAAGTGTCACAAACCTGACACATTAAGTTGACACATTGATTCAGGGTTGGCGGTTAAATAGAGCTTAATTGTTTGAGGAGTAGGTGTCATCATGGAGTTTGTTTTACATCTCTGGTACAGGATGTACATTGTTGCAGTCCTTGTTAGGATTTTCCTTGGTTTGTACAGATGGTCTAGCTGCAACTGTTTATTTTACAATCACTGGGACTGAATATAATGCCCCAGCTTGTTTCCACTTCAGTTAAACATTGACGGATGGTCTAACAAGGAAAAGCTGTCCAGCTAGAAAGGGTACATTTTGGTTCAGGGGTAAGTCAAATTGTTCTTATCTGAACCTGTACTATGAAAATTTGGTAATTATGGTTTGTTTGACAGGTATTCCTCTTTGATATGAAGTTCTGCATTTACAAGCAAAACTTCACATATTTAGCTAATTCATCAATTGCCACGTTCATATTTATTCCTTATTATGTGGGTTGTCTTTGCTGAATTTTTAGCTTAGGCATGGAGCCGCTACTCAGAGAGACATGTATGGGTAAAAGGCTCTGAAACATGTTGAGTAGTTACCCGTTGAAGACCCTTTAATTTATTTGGGCTGATACAGCCTCTGTCAAAATTTTACAGAGGAACGTGTGCAATATAGACAATAGTAATTCCATATATATACGATTAGACAGGGACAGGTTAGCTTATGGAGAGTAAAGAGTTCGAACTGCGGAATAGGATATTGACTACTAGGAAGTGGTTTTGGGCAAAAAGACACAAATACAATTCTGTTCGCTTTGAACCATTGATGCTTGGTGGATAGGTCTGTACAGGCTGGTCCCCGATCTATGATTTTCAATGCATATTGGAATTCCAGGTAACGTCTTTAGTCTAGCACCCATTTGGACTTGTTTTAGTTATTGTTATTGTTATTGTTGATTTTGTTACTCGGTGGACTTAACAACGACAAACCAGGATAAGGGACATGACTACAGATAAATGGCATGATGGGCTTTCAAAATTATGTTTCAAATCTAATACAATCATCAATAGTGAGATAAACAGTGAAAACGGTTCAGCGTTAGCCTCAAGCGCAAATTTTGGAATATGTTTTGATGGAAATTGTAGCTGTCTATTCTGCAAGTCAAATTTCACAAAGAACAAAGAGTTTCACAGTAACAAAACTAACAAAAAATTCAAATTAAGGAACCCCCAATTGGAAAAT
Source organism: Hermodice carunculata (assembly GCA_964020975.1). NCBI lineage: Eukaryota > Metazoa > Annelida > Polychaeta > Eunicida > Amphinomidae > Hermodice > Hermodice carunculata. The sequence continues at coordinate 82,198,009 of OZ026614.1, read as the reverse complement.
TTGGTATTATCTTGTGAATCTACCAATATCATTTATGTGTTATCCTGCATCAAATGTAAAGCACAATATGTGGGCCTAACTACTCAATCAGTTAAAAAGAGATTCAGTGGTCATAAAACTACAATTAAAAATCACAAGTTAAACATTACTTTTTTGTGTAACCATTTCAATTCTGCAGAACATTCACATTTGGATTGCCGGATACAAATTATTGATTACATAGAGCCAAATTTGTTAGACCAAGACAGTTATGTTAACACAAGGAAATTATTACAAATGGAAGATTTTTGGATCAAAACACTTAATTCAGCTTCTCCTTATGGACTCAATGACAGAATTTTAGGCTTTGATGATGTTAGGAATTTGGACTTTACAACTCTTGACAGAAGTCACACACCTTTTCATAACAATCAGGCTGGTATTCAAAGAAGAAGAAGAAGTCATGGACAAAGAAAATCAGGGAAATACAGGAAATGCAGGAACATGGATACAAAAGACCTTGTCCAAAATTTACTACAGGCTTTCTCCAATGGTATTGATCAATTACATACAGTTCTTAAAGCACTATCATTTCGAGACATAACAAGAATTAATGAATATTTGGGTCTTACTGATTCAGAACACACATTTCTGCAAAATTTTTGTGAAATTGTGTATGCTTACACAACAACTATTCGGAAACCAGATTCTAATAAGAAAAAATTAGATCAAATGTTTTGCAGCATTCCTTTCCAACAAAAAAATCATTGGCTCACTAAACATTCAGTCCCTTTTCAAATTGAAATTTGTTCGTAACATGATTCCCAAGGAATGCAAAATAAAAGATCCCCCCATCATTTCCTATAAATATGGCAACAATATTGGACAAAGTATCATTTATTACAAAAAAATTCTGGCTTCAATTACTCTTAAGGATATTGCAGCAAATCAAAATTGTGACTGTATGTCTAATAGTAAATATTCTAATTTTGTTGATGCACACCACAAACACGTATTTACAGATAACTTGGATATAATACAAAGTTCAGGTTTAAAAGAAATAATGAAAAAAGGTACAAAATTTCGGATATTTCCCAAGTTGAATACTGACAGTATTTTTCAGGATACATGAGATGCACTCGACTCCTACTGTATAAAATGGGCAAAGAAAGAAAAAATGGAATTTCAGAAATTTGAAGGATGGTTATCAAACTTGAAAAGAGTCTTTAGAAATAGAATTTATCGTTACAAATCCCACATTAAGAATTTCAATACGGTTAATCTCAAACAGCCTAAAGTTTCTAAAGCAGTCAAAGAACTACAAGATAGATTTGTAGTCACTAACATAGATAAGGCAGGTAACAATTTTGGGATCATCTGCAAAAAATATTATCTGGATGTTTTGAAAAAGGAACTTGGTATAAACAATATTTCAGACATAAGAGGAAATGACGTTTATAAATTACACAAACAATCCATTGATAATTTGATAGATGCACATAAAGATGAGATAAAAAGGAATTTTAACATCAAAATTTCTGAAGAGAACTCCTCTATTCCACTTTTGTTCTGGATACCCAAATTACATAAAAACCCTTTTAAATCTAGATTCATAGCTGGTGCTTCAAAATGCACTACAAAGCAATTATCAAAAGAAGTAACATTGTGTTTGACTGCAATTAGGAATCATTTTCGTAAATACTGTAATGCAATTTCTAGAAACTGTGAAATAAATTGTTTTTGGAGTATTAACAATTCTTCCGAGTTTGTATCTAAAATCAAAGATGTAAAGGCAAAAAATATCAAATGTTTTGATTCTTGTACACTGTACACAAATCTACCCATAGATGAAGTCAAAAGTTCACTTTCAGAATTAATTAGCAAAATGTTTAAACATAATGGTAAACCATTATGTAAATATCAATTCATATACAAAGAAAGCATACTGGTCACACAATAAATATTCAAGAAGTAACGTTAAATCTTACACTGTTGAAACTTTGATAGATGCTATAAAATTTCTCTTGGATAATACTTTTGTTCAATGCAGACCACTGGTTTTTCAACAAATAAAAGGCATTCCAATGGGTAGCAATTGCTCCCCTTTACTGACAGATTTATATTTAACCTGGCTTGAATTTAAGTATATGAATAAATTGATGAAAAAGGACTTTCAAATGGCTACAAAATTATCAAACAACGCAAGATATATTGATGACATTGCCTATGTAAATGTACAAAATTTCAGTGAAATTGCTAAAAAAATTTACCCAAAAGATATCCTTATGGAGGGTAACAATTCAAATGGTTTCAGAAATGTATTTTTGGACTTGGATATTCAGGTCACTAATGACAGGTTTTGTATTAAAGTCTATCACAAAATAGATGAGTTTAACTTTGAAGTAGTTAATTATCCTTTCCCGGACAGTAATATTTCGGATACTATTGGATATAATACATTTTTGTCACAAATTTTGAGATTTGGTCGTATTTGTTCTAAATTTCAGGACTTTGCATCAAGAGCCAAATTTATTTACAATAAACTTGAGTCAAGAGGATTCAAAGGTGTACTTTTGATCAAATATTTCTACAAAGTTTGCTGTAAATATCCCGAGATGGTTAGAAAGTTTGGCTTCAATAATTTTAGAGATTTTAGACTTGCCTGTTTTGCTACTTAATTTTATCTTTTGACACCATTAAGTTTAAACGTTCACCTTTCGGACATGTTAGGCTAGCTTGTTTTCTGTTAGGTAAACCCCCAGGGGCTACAGGTAGCAAGAAACGGCCTACGACAGTTACAAGCTTGCCTAATTGTACTTGATATCTGGTTAATATTTTCATTGCATTCTCTTGACATAAATACAAAAGACTTCCATTCTTTTCTGACTTGCCCTATAATTCTACTGTTAACATCCAAAGATTATTAGAAAGTTTGGCCACAATAATCTACAGTTTTTAGACTTGTCTGTTTTGCTACTTAACTTTATCTTTTGGCATCTTTCTGTTTTAATATTCACCATCAGACATTTTAGGCTTACATGTTTTCTGTTAGGTAAACCCCCAGGGGCTACAGGTAGCAAGAAGTGGCCTAGGACAGTTGCATGTTTGCTAATTGTACTTAAAATCCTGTTAAGAAAAATTGTTTTGATAGCATGTTTTTGGCATAAATGCTAATGACTTCCATTCTTTTCTGACATGCCTAAATGCACATTTACTCACTATTAAACAATTACTCAAAATTGACAGTATTTTCTCAAGTGTCACAAACCTGACACATTAAGTTGACACATTGACTCAGGGTTGGCGGTTAAATAGAGATTAATTGTTTGAGGAGTAGGTGTCATCATGGAGTTTGTTTTACATCTCTGGTACAGGATGTACATTGTTGCAGTCCTTGTTAGGATTTTCCTTGGTTTGTACAGGTGGTCTAGCTGCAACTGTTTATTTTACAATCACTGGGACTGAATATAATGCCCGCGCTTGTTTCTACTTCAGTTAAACATTGGCGGATGGTTTAATTAGGCAACGCTGTCCAGCTAGAAAGGGTACATTTTGGTTCAGGGGTAAGTCAAATTGTTCTTATCTGAACCTGTAATATGAAAATTTGGTAATTATGGTTTGTTTGACAGGTATTCTTCTTTGATATGAAGCTCTGCATTTACAAGCAAAACTTCACATATTTAGCTAATTCATCAATTGCCACGTTCATATTTATTCCTTATTATGTGGGTTGTCTTTGCTGAATATTAAGCTTAGGCAAGGAGCCGCTACTCAGAGAGACATGTACGGGTAAAAGGCTCTGAAACATGTTGAGTAGTTACCCGCTGAAGACCCTTTAATTTATTTGGGCTGATACAGCCTATGTCAAAATTTTACAGAGGAACGTGTGCAATATAGACAATAGTAATTCCATATATATACAGGTTAGACAGGGACAGGTTAGCTTATGGAGAGTAAAGAGTTCGAACTGCGGAAAAGGATATTGACTACTTTGAAGTGGTTTTGGGCAAAAAGACACAAATACAATGCAATATTAAAGGCAAGATCGTCTGCACTTGTTTCACTTGCTCTTTTATGTTTATTGAGCTAATGTTTTCAGGTCAAGTCAAAAGGCGCATTTGAAATGAGCAGGCTTTTTTGTTACGTTTTATATTAAATGAACTTCCGGGTAAAATTTTGTGTAAACTGACAGTCTTGTATTGCTTTAATCTACGCCCCACCTTTGTGTTTTTATGTAAGATTCATCAGCTCACAGGGCAATAGATTAAATGTTTTGAGTTGCTCAATATAGGAATCAAAATCATGACAAGGGGATTTGTGTCATTCAAGGGGCGCAAAGTTGCAAAAGAAAGCTTGGAAAAAATATGATTTACACTTACAACGTTATGTACATCACTTGTCTAGTATTTAAATTTGAAAACAGATCATCGCAAGAATAATAACTGAAGATCTAACTGTGTGTCTCATATTGTCATTTTTTCCACAGCCTTACAGTAACATACAAATATACCTACATACATGCATACATAAATACTTATATATATATTTGCATACATACATACATATGTTGCCAAGCATATCATGCAAATAAATGAGGTCTCCGGTTGCGTGTAGTTACATTCCGCGCACTGTTCTGCTCCCTTGAGGATGAACATGACCTATACATGTACAATATAAACATAGCTTATACATGTACAATTATAAACATGGCACATACGTGTACAATATTAATCATCTTTCATCTTAGGGAATAGTGACCTGACATTGACCATTTAGTTGGTGGTGTGAGAATACAATCTGCCCATCGGTTTAAGTTTGAATGTGTCAATCAACATCAAGTGGTGATAGAGTGGTTTGTTGTAAATTAACTGGGCAGCAAAAGTGGATGTCACATGACAAATTTGTAACTCGCGATTGGAGCTGCATTAGGCAGTGCTGTAATTATAGGTCACATGTGCACATGGTCATAGGTTTGAGTTGTTGTAAAAAAAACAAAAAAAAAAAACCTGGCATTCTGCAGCGTGCATACAACATTGCTTAATGAATGTATGTTTACATGAGAAGGGATGTAATATGTGATTGCAGGCCATATATAAAGCGTACAAGTTTTTTTTCTTCTTTCCTGAGAAGTGTATCCAAAAATTGATTATTGAGTGCAGTGTATTCGTCAGTAAGTTTTGCCCTTTGGTTTACTGAGTATGTCAGACAGATTTTTCCAAATTAAATTCAAGAAATTACGCGTATTTCAATATGGCTACTTGTCATTATATATTTGTGTCTGACAAAATTAGTAACACAGACGTCGTTCCTTGCAAGTGTGTTTCGTAGGTAATATGCTGAACACTTTGAAACCTGAATTGGACAATTGGAGAAGATTCTTGCATGCTTCATTTGTTTAATAAAATGATTTTGGAGCTTGCATGTAGATATGCCATTACAAACGTGACGTTCGTCGAAGGAATGCCCTATGTACAGTAATGAAAAGTCCTCAATCAATTTCCTGTGGAAGCAGTGTCACGGATACAGGTGTTGGAGTCCAGGAGTTAAGCAATACAATTTGCAATCCGTTGTTTTTGTCTGGTTGCTTTCATAATGGAACAGCATATAGTCGCATCTACGAAATGATATCCCAGTACGACTGGTTTGCTGTGAAGGAGATCTCCATCGATTGAGTGTGGTTATGAGCTGGCGGCCGATATCAAAGTCTCTAAAATAAGATTTGAACATCTGCCATTGTCATGTTGGCCACTCTTCATGATAAAAATACTATATGTTAGGCGTGTTTTCCCTTTCTCTTTATAAATTTGGAAACGTCCCTAAAGAATAAGCCAATATTCACCTAAGCCTGTTGCTGATTGTGTAATATACTGATTAATTTCTGCTACCTTTGACCCGTTGACTCTGCTTGGTGTATATCGGAAAGCTTGGGAGAAATTCATTTGGTCAATCATGGATGTAACGGGGTAAAACATGGTGATAGCAGCACGTTCTGTACCGCTGCGGCCCTGATCTGCTTCAAAGCAATTTTGCAATATGTAGTTTCGTGTAAAGACACGAGGAACATGATTTTGGATATTGAGCCCTAAAATAGCATGAAGATTATAACACAATGTTCTATTTTTTTCTGGAAACCCCAGTGCCGATTCATATTCTATCCGAACCGTTTGATATGGGTTTTTCATGGTAAATAATGTAATTAATAATAAAACAATAAGCTCAGTTAGAGAGCAGCCGTTTCACTACGGCCTCCAATGGGGTATTTTATACCGGTTCCTTTTCCATAAACTGCATTAAAGCGTCCAAATTCCTGTAAAATTAAATTTGGAGTAGCGTTGTAAACCACTCTCTTAACGAAAAGCTTATATCAACAGAAAATCTCCGCGTTCAAATTTTTAACTCTGTTACCGTTCACATACAAAGGATCAAGGATAGTACTGATGCTGACCCAGAACGGATCAACTTTTTGGGGGATACATCGCAATCGTGTATATCGCAACAAAATTGTTTCAATGTTCATCTATCGATATTTCTAAAAGACATTACCGTCGCAGTGATAATACTTGTTATATGCACTATTATTTATGTTTATCACTGGACTTCTTTGAGAGTCTCATATCAATAGTTTAGCCACAGGTTATTGATGTATACGTATGCACACACCTTTCATAAGAAAAACACCGCAATCAAACATGAAATGCTCAGTCATTGCACAAATTAGTTCTAAAATGTGCCCCGCAAGCGCGAAATGTTACAATTGTAAATGTATCTGTCGTCCGGTTTGCGTTAACGTCACTACAGCAAGCCAACAATATCAAGAGGTGCTTCTTTGATAATATAAAGCCTAAGCATGGTAACACAGTTCACCACGATAAGGTTTTTTGTGTGACATATTTTAACTAAAACAAAATAATACGAGCTCTAAAAATATATATGGTTTATGTAAGATGCAGACAAAAACCACCCATGCACAACATCTGGCCGAAGGGTTTTAAATAGTACCTTCCCTATTCAGTGATCAGCCACCCACAAGAGACATCAAATGACTTGACTGGAAAGTTTTGATCATATTAAGTGCACAGAATAATGATGCCCCGAAGGGCATCGAGGAAAGCTGTTGACTCAGTCAACAGTATGGCAATGAAACAGTTCTGAAAACACACTTACTGCCCGATGAACTATTTGAACTGACGTTCTCGTTCTTTCAGTTTTAGTCTAAAATGTCAACTATTGCAGATTCAGATTTCCAAAAGGACCTTCAAGTGGGCGATTGATTTCCTGCGGTTTGACATATCAAACACACCTGATTGAAATAAGCTCAACATAACCATGAAAGAACTCCAGATGCTATTGTGCCTTGATTATTGCGCAGACTTTGCGGATTCGGAAATGTCGTGCTGTCTATGAATCAGCAGGGTTCAAGTTATCTTTGAAAAAAAAAAATAGCTTTTAAAAAATAATGCTCATTATGCCAGTTAAGTGCTATCACCAAAGTTTCATTCGATGTAGTTTGTTATGTTTCCCAACGAGTATTTTAAATGGCATATATTTTACGTCATACATTTTAAACGTTCTTTACGGGTACAGACATCCTATTGGCTTGTCTGAGTGGTATAACCAGGGACCGATCATCCGATTTGCAATCGGCTGGGCATTGCTTGTTTATTTGCCTGATCGCTTGGTCGATTGGTACAGTGTGCTCACTCCGCCGATCTTTATCGGGTGATGGCACGGTAATCGGCTCAGAATCGTTTGCGAATTGGTTGGCTAAGCGATGGAATATAATCACTAAACTGGGACACACAAAGCCGGCCAATCACCCGATTTGCCATCGGTTGGGTATCACCTACTCATTCCAGTGACCGCTTGGTCAGTCGGTGCAGTGTGCTCCTTGCGCTAAATTCAATCGCTTGATCGGTGGGCAATCGTATGGGCATCGGTTTGGCCAAGCGATGAAAAATATTTTTTAAAAAATCCGTCGGAGGTTCGATCGACTGGTTTTTAAAGTTACAGCTATTTCGTGTCAACGCGCTCGTGAGTCTGTTGTCATCTGGTCTGAGGATCATTGTAGTCACATGATCACACACTGCCCAGTTTAGCACGTTTGGATGTGTCGCGGGCGGAATCAAATTGAGGGATCGCATTCTTTCTACTGCGATAAAAGGGGTACAGGGACAGTAGGCCCCATCTCGGGCGACTCTGAAACCGTATTTACACACAATCTCCTGGATCACCAACCCCGTCTGCACCGACGCCCGAACGAAAAGGACATGCAAGCTGTGGGAAAAGGCGAGCTCGCCTCTCACTTACAGCACTTCTACGTGCTTCCATGGGCCAGAAGGTACAAGGAAAGGAAGGCGGTCGGAAGGAATCTTCAAAACCCGGTATAGGCTTATATAGCTCTCTAGCTGCGTCTACTGCCGAACACTTCCCAGCCATTGGTGCAAAGTCACCTGCAACATCACAAAAATAGACCCAGGGAGCGAAATAAAAAAAATGTGTGAGATATGGTAGGAGGAGGAGCATTTTTACGACTCAATTTCGGCTGATTATAGAAACACGTATAAGGGACATAAAGCATTCAGACGGTTTGCCGCTGCTCTTGACACGGATAGTATGTATTCTATGAAAGATTACATTAGTAAAGAATGTGTTGGCCTGTAGGCATAGCCCTTTGCGAAGGCCCGGACCTATGTAGGGGAAGGTGGGGGTAAGATGGACCATAGGAAAAGACGGACACTCTCTCTAAATAATACCGGAATCTTTTTTTGACAGTCTGTAGTTTAGCATGATGCCGGTGTACGTACCATAATAAGCTGGCCAGGCCTATTTACAAAGCGAAATAACAATCCGGCAGTGCATAGTTTTTATAAACCTGTGAACTTTCATGAAAAGTATCAATACATTCTCAAAAAACTTAATTTGTGTGTTATTGCTACACTAAAATAATGGAATATCTTAAGGGTGGCGATTCGGCGTCCATCTCCCAGGTTCTTCTTTGGAAGAAGGTGCGTCAGCCATGCTGAAATGGCCATTAACATAAACCCACCCAAAGTTCAGGCAAAGGTTCAATGTTAACAGCAAATGTTGTTATAATTTATCCTGCATAGGCATATGTGTTCAGTCAGACTCTCAATCTCTAGGAAATTTCATCAGAACATAAAAAGTTTCCGTCGTATTTCGGCAACTGGGTTGAGCTCCAGAAACTTTCTGACTTTCCCTCGTAAAATGATGTCTTTGTCATCCAGTTTCTTTAATTTACGATAATTTGTATTTAATATAAAGAGAAACTTAACAAACCTGAATCTGTTAGCCCATGTACCGTTTGAACACTATCACTGATGTCAGGTCCCATATTCTAAGAGCAAAGTCCTATTCCGTACCATTCGCAGGAAAACTACATGGTTCTAAATCATTATAGCAAATTAATTTGTGAAAGGAACAAATGATATTCAATAAATTTGAAATTTAAAAGAACGTTTTAGGCTTTGTCAGCGTTTACAAATTTAAGCCATCAGCGGGGAGACTTGGTTTGGTGCTTAATCCCCGGGCAAGTCATTCTGCTAACTGGCGGCACCATGTTTCCATTTCCAATACAAACATCCCGAGCTGATGTGTTATGGAATAAAATGAATATGCTGTTCCTTTATTGATAAGCCTACTTACAAATACAGTCCACATATGCGCATGGTCCAAAAAATGAGGCGTCTGGAGTGTAACATGAGTTTGTTTCTAAACTATATTGGTAATAAAAATATTTTTATTTTTTAATGTTTCAGACGCAGCTTGTCCAGTCATATATACCAAACTTAACCTATATAAGATGCATTGTGTTTTTTACTGTAATTTCATGACGAAGTCAATTTTATCTAGAGTGTAACACATAATTTTGTGACGAAATAATTTAATGAAGTGTTTGATTGCATATCGAACACAATTTAAAGAATCTACTTGATAAATGTGATAAAATTTGTTGAATTTATTACTTAATTGTGATTGTTCTGTGATTGTTTGCTTTGCCTTTTTAATGCACTAACACTATTTAGTACCGTGCCTTGAACTTGTCTTACTGTCTAAAAATATTTCGCGTTATTTTGTTCCTGTTTCGTCACAAGCTTTTCTTCAGTTCCTCACAAGTCAGTATACTAAGTGATTAATCAGTTTGCTACACTACTGTCTCTTTTTGTGTTGAAAAAAAAAACAATTTCCAGTGAATTTGCAAATGTTTATTCATCAGGTTCGTTTCAATTTCACTACCTCCAAATGTCTGGAGTGTAACACTTTCGTGTTTTCATGTGTTCTTATTAACAAAGACAGAGATGTCTTAACATTTTTTGGTACTTTATTTTTTAGTATCATAATGAGTGAATCCTGAACATGGCTGACAAGCTGATAATTACCCCGCCTTTTCTTCACGGTCTAAGAAAAAGGAAAGTCAAACCACAACATGCCAGTATTTGCAAGATCTTTAGGTAAAGAAGAAAAAGTCCTCTGCTGACAGAGTGAGAAAGTACAGAGCGAAACATCAAACTGATGCAAAATGGGTACAAAAACATAAAAAGAAGAAAAAAAAGAAAGAAACAACAGAATAAGAAATACAAGGCATCCTTATAAAATGCAATAGTGGCCAGTAAAGAAATGGATAAGAGACTGAAAGACAAGGCCAGACTCAGAAAGATAAAAAGTCGGGCACAGGAAATGAGACAAGAAAAAAGTGAGACAAAAAAATATCCAAAGTGCAGCTACCAGAACAAAATATTCCATAAAACCTGGAACAACAAGAACGAGAGTTCAGCTTGCACATAGTGCCTCGCCAGATTCACCCATTGTATCTACAATGACATACATGATAGACCTAGCAACCCCAAGAAGAAAGAAACTGTTTGCTTAGGCATAAACGCTGTACAGCCCGTAGAAAGTTCTTTGGAGAAGGATGTAAGAAAACCAGGAAGACCCCCAAAAGAGATGCAAGATGTAAAGAGAAGATCGTTTCATTAAAATTGATTCATAACCCCATTGAAGACAAGACAACCATTTAAAAGAAGGATTGAGAAACAGAAGCTCCACACACAAGGATCTGTGTAAGACCACAGGATATGGGAGCAAACAATAGCCATGTTCTTGAAGAAAAAAGCAGGGTAATGCCAAATGAAAGAAACAATATTGATGCATGGAGGTCGGAGAGTTGCTTAGCGGCACCTTCTAGAGACAAAGTTCAGCATTTACAAACAATTCAAGAAACATAACCCTGGCTACAAGTGCAAGTACAGGACATTCAACAAAAGCATTCTCAGATGTAAAGAAGTTGCAAATGTCAAACTGCCGAGTCTGTGTACGTCTGATGTACTACAACCTACAACAGAATGTAGAGGCCTACATCAAAGTATGTAAGAAGACAGGTTACAAGCACTTGTCCAGTACTCTGAAGCAGCTGCCAGGCCTGAGTTTGTGCAATTGTATCCTGTTTCCAAAAAGAGGTCATGCAGCAAGTACGGAAAACGGCCACAGCTGAAGCTTGAGTTGCTCAGATTTGCACAGAACGTGGCTCTTATTCTGATCACATATGTAGATCCAATCACTGGTATCATTCTGGTGGAAAATCTGCCAATGAATCGTGCCTTGGCAGTCACGGATTTCTCTAAACATATATCATTAAAACCTCAAAATGAAATTGACAGTGTCCATGGGAATATTAAGCAGGTTACACTGCGTCCCACCTATTTTGTTCGGCACAGAAGTGATAGTGCTCCATCCCAACCAGTCTTGCAAAAGGAATTTCTCATTATCATTTTAGATGACCTCAGGCATGATTCAGTAGCAGTACATGCATTTACTGAACAAGTCATCATCCACCTGCATCAGAATCCTGGACCAGAAGCCATCAAAGTTCTCCACAGAATCAGGCTGTAGAATAATAAACAGGCATTTTCGCATGTTGCTTACTACAAGCACATCCATGATATTGAGGTGTGGTACCATTTCACCGAATCAGGGCATGAAACAGGTGGAAGTGATGGGATTGGAGCAACAGTAAATCAGAAACTTGATTGACTGGTTATAGGAGACAAAGTAGCAGTGCACAATGCCTATGAAGTTTACCTTGCACTTTGCAGAGAACTGAGCATGTTGGCAGTAGTTCAACATGACTATTATAAAAACGCAGCAGAACTGTCCAGTCGTAGAATCATTCATATGCCATCAAAACAAATTTGAGGACATTGTGCTCCCAAACTGACATCTGGGCTGAAGAGTAACTAAGGCACACAGAAGTATCACTTAATGAAAATTGCTGCGGATAGTGAGACCACTGGCATGAAATTCTATTGCCAGAAGCTAATCTGCTGCTGTGTGGTATGTGTTAGAGGGGAAGCTGCAACTTGCTTGTATCAACAGTTTAGGACACATGCAATCTATATAGATCCTACAATGGGCCAGCAATGGAAACCAAAGGTCCTAACAGAACAGGGTGAGCATCTAAAATTAGCTCAGATTATCAACTGTGTTATAGTATTAGAGAATGTCACATGGCTGAGAATAAATTACTATTTTTCTCACACAGTGTATTGTTTTGTTGGGTAGAATCACTCATGAGGGCATTGATTTTTGTGCGTCAAATCACGAGTGAGCAGCTCACTCGTGATATTTGCCCAGCAACATCGATCCTGAGTGAGAGAATAATCATAATTCCTGGTCATACATGTAAGATTTTCTTTAATCTATGTTCATACATTTTGCACCAGATAGGCCTACTTTTGATGCTGGCTTCTTATTAATGTTGGGCTACTTATCAGCTGTGGTGTCGTGACGTTCACCTTCACATCAAAGCTGGAGTGTTGCGTCATATCAACTGATACGTGACAATGAGGATGACGTGACGTACTGTAGATTACTACTTTAATAAAATAGCATTTATTGTTTATTTGCCAGTTATTGTGTTATTAAGTATTATCTACTTTTATTTCAAATGCCATACCTGACAACCCTAATGGTGGTCTTGACCACAAGTGACGGGAAACTGATAAAGCAGTATGTATCCTTTTTGAATTGCTGTTCGTTAGCCTTCTAGTCTTAGTAATTAGTTATTAGTCTGGTAAAATATTACATTTTCAGTGTTAACTATTGTTTCTTCACAAAATACCAGCCAATGTCATCCTTTCAGATGGACAAGGGAGTGCATATGAACGTAGTGTTGATGACTTTGTTGCTGTTCGCTTGACAACTTCAGAGGAATGAAGTGATGTATGTTCCCAAGTAATCTTTTTTTTAGACCCTTTCTTAGTTAATTCGCTATGAAACTAAATTGCTAATGAATATTATAAAAATAAATGAGGGGGCGTCCATAGCGTCGAGCTAGAACAAGCCAGGCCGTGAAGCGGTCCTTTAGAAGCGTGAAGAGATCCAGTTGCATCCGTTCAGGGGCCCTGTAGTGCTGGTCAAAAAACACACCACCCAGGCAACTGCCACCCAAAAAACACAGGCACACTTTGATGACATGTATGTGTTGTAGCAGGTCTACAGCCGGGCAGCAGTGTCGCAGGACCTTGCACTGCACTGGTAGCTGTGGTACAGATGTCTGGGTGACATCCTCTAGGTAGGTCATTGACTTACATGTGTGTATGAGATAGCGGTGCAAACTACACATATGCGTACTTCACTGACAGTGGAGAGAGATAACTCGGTTGTGTGGGCAGATCAGGAAAATAAAACCACTTTGATGTCAAAAAACTGAAGAGAACAGTCAAATTTTGACACACTTTGTTATGCTTCAACACAGAAGTACACTCTGAGATATGCCTTCATCAGTTTATTCTAGCAGTTTTAATTTTGAGATCATGCTTGGAGTAAAAATCTTGCATGTCCACCAGGTCGCAAATGCTATGACCCATAGATGTGCCCTTATATTAGAGAAATGCCACACTTCACCATTGCTCTTGTAAGATTTTCGGGTTTTCTGAATTTAGAGGAAAGTTGTCTTCCTTGAACTATCTAGAGGCCTTTTAAATAATTTTAACATGGTTACACAGTATACATCATAATGGATATTACGTATCTTGCTCACTGTAAGTCTTTTCTAGAGCCTAATTTTGAATTTGGTGACACTTTATACATTATCATAATGGATGCTGTGTATCTTGCATATCCAACACTAGGTGTCATACTTAAGTTTTAGTTCTCTTGTAAATTGACATTATGTGTCTCTTTGCAAGGGTATGTTTCCCGTTTGCTGTGTTGTTGACAAAATACCGCTTACACATAAATCTTGATGCAAAAAATCATTTTATTTCACAGTTACTCGTGTTTAATACATAATGTGCGAATTGGAAGTTCTTGAATTTTGTATGAATATCCCATTTGTAGGTACAGGTTGTTGACACTTCTACAATAAAAGCAGATAATTGCAGTTTTTAATATTATAAGAGGACTTGGTTCCGTTACGACAGATCGTAATTCCCTTACGATAAATAATGCGTTTTAAATGCCTGATTTATATTTTGAAATATGTTTCTAGCCATTTAAATGTCAGAATTAAAAAACTTTTCCCATCCAATTTCCTTTAGTATGATCTCGATCTAGCCTACCTAAGTGATTTTCAAACGTGGCGCCACCAAAGCTGAATACAGCTGTTTTGGCATATTTCATGTGGTAACATTACATTGTAGAGAATATGAGTTTTGTTGTTGTTTTTTTTTAATAAATCGGTGTCCTGAATATTTAATTCCATTTTAACATATTTATCAGAAACTAACAAATATCCAGAGGAAACCAGAGGTTACTAAAGGAAATGAATAAATGAAGAAAAGAATAAGAAGATGATTTGCTGCATAGCAAATCAGTGTGTGTGTCTTCAAAGCATATTGGTATGCCAATGTACAACAATTCCATAACACAGGAGTAGAAGTTGGAATGGCACCTTTATCTATTATAGCTTTGAAGTTACTCAAGATTTAAATTTTATAATGGTGCTATTAAGCATAATTAAAATTGCTACAACTTTTATTTTTAATTCATTAGGTGCGCAATGGTCAACAACCCTCGAGTAGAAGTTGGAATGACATCTCTGTCTGTTATAGTGTTGAAAATATTCAAGATTGAAGATTTCAAATGCTGCTACTTAACATAATTTAAACTGCTACAACTTTTGTTTTAGATTCATTAGAAGTGCAACGGTCACCAACCCCCTAGTAGAAGTTTAAATGACATGTCTATCTGCAACAGTTTTGAAGATATTCAAGTTTTAAGGTTTCAAATGCTGCTTATTAGCATAATTTAAATTGAGACAACTTTTGCTTTAGATTCATTAGTTGCGCAATGGTCAATAACCCCCCCCCCCAGTTGAATTAAAATGGCATCTCTATCTATAATAATTTTGAAGATATTCCACTTTTAAAATGTCAAATGCTGCTAATTAGCATAATTAAAGATGTTACAACTTTTGTTTTAAAATTCGTTAGTTGCGCAATGGTCAATAACCTCTAGTAGACGTTGGACTGACATCGCTATATATTATACTTTTGAAGATATTCAAGTTTTAAAATTTGAAATGCCCTACTTTGCATAATTTTAAACACCTTAATTCACATGTAAAAACGGTCAAACTCCTTGTATGGAGGTACCATCATGCCAAGTTTGGAGTTTCTATGTATAATAGTGTCCGAAAAAAGTGACGAATAAATTAAAAAAAAAAGAAAGAAGAAAAAAGAGAGAAAGAATTTCAGGAAAAACAGAAAAGTATGTGTTGACACACACACTTTAATAACAAGACTTTGCACACGTGACTCCGCTAGAGTTAAACGTGGTTCGCTTACACAACTTTAGAATTACAGCAAATTGTAAAACCTGGTTACACACATCATTTCCTAAATATGTTCTGCTAGAACTCGTAAAGATGTACCATTTTGCCTCTTCCATGGCAAAATCTAAAAGTCTAAAATACAGATCAAATAAAAGTTATCAACAAACCTATTCAATGACACAGCATGCTTTTTTCTGGTGGTTCCATCACGGTGGTTACTTGCACAGGCAATGTAAAAGAAAGTGGTAAAATGTTCCCTGAAAGGATACTTTTGTTTCTTATAACATGATTTTTCACTGTTAGTGGGACTCCTACAAAGTATGTTAAGCATGCTCATTAGCGATGCTATTGGATTGATTAAAGAAAGTGTCTGAAATATGGTTCCGTTTGGATGGATTTCATTATATATATATATATATATATATATATATATATATATATATATATATATATATATATATATATATATATATATATATATATCATATGTATTCATACATATGTATACATACATACATACACACATATAAATATATATATATATATATATATATATATATATATATATATATCATATGTATTCATACATATGTATACATACATACTTACACACATATAAATATATATATATATATATATATATATATATATATATATATATATATATATATATATATATATATATATATATATATATATATATATATATATATATATATATATATATATATATATATGTATATATTATACTTAACGTCAATGTGTCACTGCTGGAGCTTGTGCATTCCCAACCAGACAAAACCAATAGGCGTTACCTTGGCTGATTACATTTCTTGACACACAGTCTTTTGTTCCCATGATGCATGTTTGTAACACATAAAACCCTTGCCATTTGAGGTCAGGTGGGTCTGCTTTGCTGATCCACCTGACCTCAAAAGCATTACAGTGAACCTAAAAGTTTCACCGTGGACATGAGGGCGATTTTTGTGATTATCATCTTCTAGTCTACCTGAAGTACATATTATCTTTAAAATACTTCCAAGTGTAATCTAATGAAATTTTAATGCTTATTTGGCAACTTACAGAGGGGTTTAATTTATATCTGCTTATTTCGGATGTTAATCTATGGAGAAAAGTGAGGGTCATGGGAAGTAACCACAAAATGTGGGCATTCAACCATGAACAGGATGGGCAGCACCACCTTTACGCGAATTTAGAACTAACCCACATATAGACTATTGGAACTAGTATCAGTTGACGATTTTGAGCAGTTAATGGACCATGATGATGACGACCTAGCTGTGGACAAAAGCAAGAAGACCCAAGAGATCATAGTCCTCATCGTTTCAACGGCCAAAAGGCAGCTTCTAGAGGATGTGGAGGGAGATTGCAACCTTGTAAGTTCCCCGACTTATTTGGCGAAAAAGAAGGAAAAAAATCCAGAATGGTGAAATTGCGCTGATTGGAGAAATGTCCCACTCGATCTCTAGCATGGCCAACTGTGGTTGAAAATCAGCAGGGCAGCAACCTGGAAAAACGAGGGCTTAAGTCATAAATTGTGGGCTCGATTACTGGTACTGAAGGTACTGAAGTTTCAGCCAATGGTAACCGAATAATTCAAAGTGAAAGTTGATGGAATAGTTATTTAGCTAATGTTGATAGCACTCCATTTGAGATTATTTAATGCTTACGTTTAAAGACCCCACGGTATGATGCATTCTTTTAAAATGGTCTTGTGTAAAACCACAAATTGTACTTTGTTTTACTAGTTTATAGATACACATGTGCTCTATTTAACAAGTTCGGTACCTTGTATTCTTAAAGGCCACAAAGTACACGATCAAGGTGGTTATAAAGGTAATATATACATTCAAATTAAAAACAAGCATGGCGCCTTAAGCGCATTTTAGTGCTCTACTTCTAATCATGAAACACAACATCATACTGCCACGATGCTTCTCCTTTTTTGCAAAGAGAAATCAGCCAAATACCACGCAGATGTTGCTGGGATAGCCAGTAGCATTCCTCAGGGTTGTAGTTTCTACAAAATGCAAAGGTGTAGGTCCTGTCTCCACAGCCCCTGTAGACTACCCCATTCGTCACTTCATGATCAATGGATACGGTTGGCATGTACATTTGGCCACATTTCCACCGAAGGAAATTGTGTAGTATTCAGTCAGCCACAATTTTGTCGACTGTTCTGGGTTGACCTTCAATTGCTCGCCTGAAAATCCAGAATCTTGTTGCCAAAATTGCAAACGCATTTTCCAGTTTGGTAAAGTCGGTTATTGCATACTCTCTCTTTTCTTGCAAGGCAAGCGCGGGGAGAAGGCTTTTGTATATGTGGCCCTAGCATGAAACCATTCTGTGCAACCCTGAAATGAGGCACATGGCCTGCTATGCCTGTGATTAAGGCTGGTTGTGGGATTTCGAGGTGGTTATTAGATGCTTGGAGCGTCTGGCTGATCCCAGTGTGGAACTATACCCCACCATCAGAAGCTTTGCCTTCAGTGCCGATGCCCGCGAATATGAACTCGTAGTGTGCGTTAACCACCGCCATCAAAATTACAGAAAAATAATCTTTGCAATTATAGTAGCAGCTGCCAGATGATGGTGGACACACAATCCGCGAGTGCTTGCAATCAACCGCCCAGATGACTTGTGGGAAATTCCATATTTCTTTGAAGTCTTGAGCTACTTGAGAGCCATACGCTTGTTGTACCTGGAGTTTAACTGTGAAAGAAAAATATAGATAGTTGACTAGTATGACATTGTAAATAACTGAGACAAAGGAAATCGCTACCTATAGTACTAAAAATATACTTCATTTATTTGAATTATTCCAGGTAATGTGCAACTGTTTTGGATGATTTGGTGATCTTTGAGATATTATCTTAGTTTGGTATGATTGAGTTATCCTCTTTGCAATACAATCTTGTAGGCAAAGGCTTCACAGTCATCCCTGGAGAACACATACTTTGTGCAAAGGGTAGCATATGAATGTAACTCCTATAATTACCATAAAAGGGGTGCAATCTGAAGATCCTTTTAGGTGCATACTCCCACTCATACACACACGCATATATACATATATATATATATATATATATATATATATATATATACATCGTAAGATAAAACTAGGATTGACGTACAAATTAATTGAAAACCCCAAAACTACAAAAGATACCACCCGAAACACTTGTGCTTGTTCAGCAGTTATAAATAAAAACTTACATGTTTAATGTATCAAATGTCCCCAAAACGTATAACTTTGTCAGAATGTGGTCGTAATATGTCTGGAATTTTCATTTTAGCCACCTTCTTTTAAAACAGGGCACTGTGCTGAAGTGAAAGTGCAGTGCCAATTCTCTCATTGTTAAGATGTATCATAGAATTATACTTAAGGGTACTCTTTCATTACGGTCCCGACAATTGCCTAAGAAGCCTCTCTGATTGTGTTGTGTTGTTCAATATGAACAAGTAAAGCTATCAAAACATGCAGGCTTTTCGTAAATGCCCAATAATAATAATAATAATGATAATAATAATAATAATAATAACAAAAATAATAATGATGATGATGATGATGATAATGATAATAATAATAATAATGATAATAATAATAATGATGATAATAATAATAATAATAAAAATAATAATGATGATGATAATGATAATGATAATAATAATAATGATAATAATAATAATAATAATAATAATAATAATAATAATAATAATAATAATAATAATAATAATAATAATCATAATCATAATTATAATAATAATAATAATAATAATAATAATAATAATAATAATAATAATAATAATAATAATAATAATAATAATAATAATAATAATACAAGACTGCACTAATTATAAACATGGCAA
This sequence comes from Hermodice carunculata, assembly GCA_964020975.1. Lineage (NCBI taxonomy): Eukaryota > Metazoa > Annelida > Polychaeta > Eunicida > Amphinomidae > Hermodice > Hermodice carunculata. The sequence goes on along the minus strand of OZ026614.1, from coordinate 82,178,349 downwards.
TACAGACTGGAATTACTGTTCAGGTAAGTATGTGCAGGCAGATGGGCGATCTCCGAGTAAAGATATTGGAGAGCTAGTGTAATAAAATACAAATTGGCATACAAGCTGACAGCGTTGGACGTGCACATTTTAAATGGTGCATTTAAAGAAAAATATCAATTATTCTTGTACTGTCTCTTTATACCTGCATTGCGGACATGACACTTACAGAGAATTATTAATCTCATTTCGAGGACCTTTGAGGAAAAGTTACTATAGTTAACAATTTGTTGTTTTGGGATGTCGGCCAACATTTCTTTGTCCTTAAGTTTCACTATGCCTTCCCGTTAAAAGTGAACGAAAAGTATTTATATTTTCAGTGAAATAAGTTACAATACACCTCATCTTTATAAAACTGAATGACTACATATTCTTTGTGAAAGTTCAAATGTTTATAAATTGCACTGAAATATATTCCTATTGTACCTGTAAAATGCAAGTTTCACTCCCCTTGTTTCAGACACAAATTTATATACTGATTAGTAGCCCAAATAGGTAAATACTTTCAAACTTTGTGAATTCAGTGTCTTTACTTACGAATAATGCCCAGTATGACCACAGATTTTTATTGTGAAAAATTGACCCATGGGTCGATATTTTCACGTAATTGCCCTACTTATACTTTGAAAATAAAAAAATTCTTAGTGCAGATCGATGAAAATATTCTTGTTACCAATAGAGGAAGCACTAAATGAAGATGACCAAATTGCAATACAAGATTGCATTAAAATATCTGATTGCAGTACCAGATTGCATAAGCAACCCTTTAAAAATGTAAAGGTTATTAAATTTAAAGCAAGGAAATCCTGCATTTTTCAGGCGTATATATTATGCAAATAAACAGAAAAAAATGTATCTAACGTAAATTCCTTCGCCAGCCACGGCATTTCATATAGGACTTTGGGTTTCTTCTTGCATTCTTACTCACATTTTCATTTTGCAGATTTTCATCGATTAAATATAGAAGACTTGTGACCCTTTAGAATTTCATCAGAGGGTGTTTAAGGTTTTGAAAGAATTATGTACCCCCATTTGGGGGTTAGTGGAAACACTGTAAGACACAAACATGAACTCAAGGATGTTGTTCATAGACGCATCTATGTTCCTCCTGTTGTCCACCATGTCGTTGGTGCCAACTGCCAGAATGATGACTGGGAAGTCGATGTCCAGCTTTCCCTGATGAAGGGACTTGACAATCCGGCTTGTTGTAACGCCCAGGAGGCTTGGACCGTGGTGCCGTAGGGTCGAGGAAACTCTTTCCTTGGCTTGTTTGCACAGCTACAGACAGCGATGGCCGTTGCTCTCTATGTCTTACTCTTGCCTTGGCGTATGTCTACAGAATTTATGAAGTCGCCCTGACTACCAATATTCAAAGCACAAAGGTCTTGACGTCAGCATACATATTAAAACTTTTGAAGTCATAATCTGTTGGTACTACGAAAAAAGTGTCTAGGTCATATCTTCCTCTACCATTAGGTGCTGCATACATAAACTCATAAAATGTTTAGTCTGACATATGTCACTTTCCACTCAACATCACAAGTGGTGTTATATAAACTCAGCGTAGAGCAAGACAAATGTCACACTGAACTCAAAATGAAGCAGAAAATTTTTAACTAAACATAGCCTAGCCTATATCAAGATAGGTTATAACTAAACGTGATTGATTTGTCCATGATTCACTTTTTTAGTAAGTTATTTGGGCCTTTTTGGGAAGGGGAAATACATAACAAAACATGAGAATGGTCTAAAACTTCTGAATGTCATCCAAAAAATATGAAAAGTTCCAAATAAAAAGATGATTTTAGATGTCAACTAACTGCAGTCCATGCAACCGGACATGTTTCCTTCTTTCCTGAATTTGTATCTAACTCCGTGGAATTAGTTCACATTCAGTGAAAGTTGGGACAAGGCAGTCCTACACGTGTGTTAACCGATGTGGATGGGAAGGCCTTGCGTCACCAAATTAAATTCAATAAAGCTCCTGTGCAGCAAATAAGCCACATAAGCTTCGTGTACATGTAGGGCTGAGAATGACTCTTTTCACTATACACACCCACCAAGACTACCATTGAGGTTTGTGGGGCCTGTGCAGGGACCTATGCATATATTTCATATTGGGAGTATCAATTCATGCCAGCATCCGACAAAATCTCGATGCAACATCTAGGCCTGCTCGAAGTATCAAAAAAACCCCAGCACCTATACATAGTTTTGGTTTAAGTAGTTACATAAATTTTCTCGTAATTAGATTTTACTTTTATGTAATTTAAAATTTTTTCTTTCAGTATATAATGCTTTGATTCAAGTTAATTTAGCCGATGGTACAGAATACATTCGAAATAAACAGGTACTGCAATCCGGTATTTCAGATGATTATTTGGAAATATGCCTTAATGGTGCACTTCCAGTATTTTTATAAGATAGAAAATGAAGTAAATTTATAAGACAAATGCTTCCTTACACAATTTATATATATATATATATATATATATATATATATATATATATATATATATATATGTATATATATATTTATATATATATGCATATATATATATGTATATTTATATATAAGATACATATGCGATCTCTTACTGTAATTCGGTATTTTATGCGCAACTGCTTTTCTTTCTGCAATCCTTTATTATTAAGCTCTATCAAAGGAGAAATATAAAATACAAAAGCAAAAAACAGTATGATGTGAAATTTATTTCGGAGGGGGGACAGTTAAAGTCATGTGTAATTTCTTGAAATTTAACAAGAATAAGAAAATGTAAATCTTGAAAACAAGAAAAAAAATGTGTATATGTAACAATGTAAGATGCAAAAAAACATTTAAATATCAATTAAGGAAAAGAAAGAAAACAAGTATCAATGTGTCAAAAGTTGTGTCTGTATTTCAAACAAACCCTAAAAGTTGTTTAAGTTCTTTGAAAGTAAAAAAAAGTATAGGATTTGTTTTTGTTTTTGTATTTTGTAATGTTTTGTGCTGTTCTTGGAATGAAAAGAAAGAACTGCGGTACTGGAAACCGGTATTTTAAGTGCAATCGTGTACTGCAATTTGACATATTAAGCAATTCGATACTGCAATCCGGTATTTTCGATGATATCCGCCACTGCAATTTGATGAAATCCAGTGCAATCTGATGTTTAGTCCTACCTTAGCGCCATGGTTAAAATTACAAAATAAGATTAAAAAAATGTAGATATCCACTAGTTATTATAGAATACTGTTTCAGTGTGGGATAATAGAAAATTATCTGATATAAGATTGGCAAGGCAAGTCACGTTGGAAGTGGAACTATGAGTGAACCTGTTTTCTTTGTCCTGCTTGAATTATCTGGTACATCAAATATTTATAATCGGATATACTATATTTGCCTGGTTTTTATATCAGCAAGACTTTCACTGACATTTTGCTCTCAAAGCTGTTTAAAGCAAATGGCTGATTAAAAAAAAATCACCCAATTTCATTCCATGTGCTGATATAAAATTATATGGGTCTCTTGCTTCTGAGTTTTGACATTGTGAGAAAACAGCAAATAAAAGTATTATGCAAACTAGGTATGCCTGAATTGCAAATTCAAAAATAATTGACAAGGCCAACATAACGGCTAAAATGCTACTTATCAAAACAGCAACCTTTCAAACGTCGCAAATTTGGAATTCTTGTCATACCTTTTCTTATTGGTGCACGAAAAAAAAGGTTTAACACTATATACTTTCTGAAAGCATATATTACGCAGAGTGGACTTAGTAATTTTAATGAATGCATATTAATCATAAAATATACAATTGAACGAAAAATCTAAAAACCTGTTAATAAACTTTTTAAAAATGATGTCAGGCCCAACGCAGCATTCACTAACTTGTTGATTTTGATACAAAAATAGAACACTATAAGGTAACTCAACGCGTGTTATGCTTTTTTTCACATGATGTTAGTCTTAAAGAAATTACAGATCAGTATTTAATTCCCCGAGAACTGAAATTTCCACAAGTCAATTAGAGTTTAGGACTTTATACAGGTAGGCATGCTTCCAGAGACACAGAAAGATTTGCTATTTGCAACAAAATATTGTCCTATAATTACATATGTAGGAGCTTTTTCCTTTCATAATAAAAACTTCATTTAAACGTAATAAATAATTAAGATCAATTACCTTATTTATTTTTCATGTTTAAAAGATTTTATTCACATTTTATTTTTTGTGGAAGAACATTTGTATTTCCTTTCTGACACTACGGCGATACGAATTTATCCTCGCCTGAAGCACGTCAATAAAAAAGCAATGCTATTAATAGCAGCACGAACTGGTCTGTCTTCGCAGGAAAAAAGTAGGTTCATTTTTTTTTGGTCACTTTTAAGAACGAACGTTTTGCCATAGGAATACAAATATGAAATCATGGACAAAAATCTTTTTTGCAGTAACATTTGCAGGTTTATGAAATACCACCAGGTATTATCATAGGCCAAATTAACAGGTATTAAAAGATATTGATTGATCAATTACCCTTGGGCTTGTGCTGAAATGAACGTACATGTACCAAACTAACCAAGTAATATTCCATGTGAAAAAAAAGGTTTATTCACGCTGGGTAATTGTGTCATTAATGCAGTGAGAACAACATCATTTTCTCGTACATACGATCTCATGCTGTGGGAACTTTTCTCTGTGCCACCAAAGACTTAAATTTTATCAAATTTCTCACAGGAAAAAGTCAATCTGTGGAAGGCGAAGATCAGAAACTAGCAGGACGTGCTCATTTTAAAACTTTGCTTCAGAACTTTAAAAGTTGGGGTTAATCTGTAAAACATTTATATTAAAACACTTGACCTTAATTACACATGTTGTTTGTTCTACATGGCAATCAAAACCACAAAGCCTATGCTTTCAAAATTTTACATCGAATCATGAACTAAAGTCCTGTCTTAGGAATACGTGCCAAAACAGTTTCATCAAGTACAAATAAATTACATATAATAATTACAAGCTTGTCTAATGGTGCTTGATATCTGGTTAAGAAATATAATATTTTCATTGCATTCTTGTGACTTGAAAACAAATGACTTTAATGCTTTTCTGACTTGCCCTATCAATTTTGCTGTTAACATCCAAATATTCAAAAGTTTGGCTATAATAACTTTACAGTTTTAAGACTTGTCTGTCATGCTACTTAACTTTATCTTTTGGCATCATTCTGTTTTAATACCCACTTTCAGACATTTTAGGGTCACATGGTTTCTGTCAGGTTAAACCCCCTGCGGCTATCGGTAGCAGACAGCGGCTACGACAGTTACATGTTTGCCGAATTGTACTTAAAATCGTGTTAAGATAAATTGTTTTGATAACATGTGTTTGGCATTAATGCTAATGAATTTTATATTTTTCTGACAAGCCTAAATGCACATTTACACGATTTAAAAAAAAAACTACTTAAAATTGACAGTATTTTCTCAAATGTCACAAACCTGACACATTACGTTGAGTCATTGACTCAGAGTTGGCAGTGAAATAGAGTTTAATTGCTTGTAGACTTTCAAAGTGAGGAATAGGTGTCATCATGGAGTTTGTTTTACATTTCTGGTGCAGGATGTCCATTGTTGCAGCCCTTGTTAGGATTTCCCTTAGTTTGTACAGGTGGTGTAGCTGCAACTGTTTATTTTATAATCACTGCGACTGAATATAATGCCCCAATTGATTCTACTTCAGTTATACAATGACAGGTGGTTAAACTGGGCTAAGCTATCCAGCTAGAAAGGGTACATATTGGTTCAAGAGTAAGTCAAATTGTTCATATCTGAACCTGTATTGTACAAACTTAGTAATTATAGTTTGTGTGACAGATATTCTTAGTTCACAAAGAAGCTCTGCCTTTATAAGCGAAAGTTCACGTATTTAGCTAATTCATCATTTGCCAAGTTCATATTTATTCATTATTATGTGGGTAGGCTTTGCTTAATATGTAGCTTAGACAAGAAGCCGCTACTCAGAGAGACATGTACGGGTATAGGCTCCGAAACATGTTATGAGTAGTTACCCGCTGAAGACCCTTTAATTTATTTGGGCAAACAGAGCCTTTATCAAAATTTTACAGAAGAATGTGTGCAATATGGACAATAGTACTTCCATATGTGCATAGGTTATACAGGGACAGGTTAGCTTATGGAGAGTAAAGAGTTCGGACTGCATAATAGCACAATGACTACTAGGAAGCGGTTCTGGACAAAAAGACATCAATATAATAAATTCAAATTAAGGCAATACTATATGCATAAATTTCTCTTATATTTAAATACAGACATGGTCCTGTGAATGTTTCTTCTCTTTAGTCCATGTCATGAAAAACTGAATACAAGTGGGAGCATTGCCTAGCATGATCAATATAGAAAACCCTGGTGAGCCGGATGCTCTTCGGCCACCCTGATGTCTAACGTGAAGTGAATTTTGTATTATAAGGCTCCTCAGTACAGGAGTTTATATAACATTAACCCCAAGTTGTCTCATCACTGTTTTCAGACACTTATAGTTCTATTCATGTCACTATGAGGTCCTTTTCTCGCATTTCTCATCTTCCTAACAGTAATTTTATCCTAAATAATGTATTGATCTTGTAGGTTAAATGAATATCTGTTTAACCAATAATCATATTGAAATTATCTCAAGCGGACCCCAACTTTCTATCTCACAGTCTCGTCAAATTTCAGTCCAAATGCTATAACCTTTCTCGAATAACTTTTTGCAGCAAAAAAGGCCAGCAACTGGAAAGGAAAATAATGCAACTGACTGTGGATTCATAACAAATGGACCAACAGTGTTTGGTTAGTGATGTAAATGCATTTAAATGTTATCCTTGCTGCATTTGAAAGATAATTACTGCCCATTAGAGGTGTGTGCCCCTGCCCCCACTTGGCTATCAGCATAACACTGAACTGTAAGTGTGACAGCAGCTGGATCAGTCGATTGGCCACAAACTCCGAGTTCAAATGTTTGAAGTCACGTTTGAATTACGTAGACTCGCTGAATAGACCAGTCTAATACAATTAAATGAAGACAGTGCTGTTACCTTGTGATCACTTGGGACTCAGAAGGCCATATTACTACCCATATTTCGTAACAACACAATTACGACCTCCATTGATGCAGCACATTGTTACGGTAACATCATAATGAAAGGTTAGGTTGACACTGCCCACTTTCCTTTTTTTTCAGTAATTGTCGGATGCCTTTTTGGTGTCGTTTGTCGTCATTCACTGTTGGATACGTTTTACTGCCGTTTCTCTTCAGTCATTGTAGTATATTTTCTAAGTGACGTTTCCTTTTAGTCACGTAGGCTAACCAGTCAGTACCGTTTCTTTTCAGTCACCACCCGATATCTTTCTAATACCTTTTCTTTTAAGTCATTGTATGATATATATGTTTGTTGCCGCCGTTTATTTAAAATCGAAGCCTCGTTACTGGTCCCAGTTTTTGTTACAGATTTCTCTTGATTTTGAGGAGGTATATCAGTGTGGTGGACGAACTCGGTCGTTAAACCATGATGAAGTGGACTCTGTGCATGCTAGTGTTAGTTGTAAATTCTTGATATTATCCGGGAGACCTGTATTGCGACCCTGCCTTTAGTATTTCGAACAACTAGTAGTAATCACGAAGAAGTATTTGTTGTAAATGAACAAATACAGTAAAGATTCACTTTGTAGACACCTCGATAATGCGGACACATGCTTAACGTGGGCAGTTATGTTCCGGACCGAAGGGTCAATTTTCTTGTTAAAAACACCTGTCCATTGTCGACATCTGTCAACTGTGGGCACTTTTTGTCAGTCCAAGAGGTATCCCCAATAGACGGGTTTCAGTTATTTATAAAGCCCTGGTCCCAAGTCCTTCTAACTTCAGAGACCAAAATGCTTAGATGTGCCGTATATTGAATTGGAGCACTCAACATAACATATAATGAATGACCAACACGTTATGAACACAATCAAGCAAAAAAGATGTTTTACGTGCATCTGTTACGATCTACTACTATTTCCATTGCCTAAATCAACACAGGCACAGTTCTTGTAATACACAACATGTAACACCACTAATTGGTTCAAAATGTGGCCTACATCTTTTTCCCCTGAACAATATGAATAGGAACAAACTGACTGCATCTTGCTTACATTGTAATGATACCAGTGATCAAGATCATATGGTATATGATTTTTATGCAAGATATAAAGCTGAATCCATAAATCGCGAACTGCTATCAGTTCTTATTGCGCTAGTACTCATCAGGTTATTGCTTGCAAACGGTATTGAAATTATCGATTGTCGTAAGCAATCTCCCTGAGCACGTTATTGGCACTTTAAAAAGTTCAAAGCAAACACATTATGTCAATTGTGCCAGATGATCCCTCACGCATCATCCAGCTATATGAGACCGCTGAGCCAGAAAATGGACTTTCCTTTCATTTTCCCAATGCCCGGGTTGTTCTAGACCATTCAGCCGGCAAAATCCCCATCATGGCCTGCGGTCATTTGGCAGTATGTGTAAAAGAAGTCCACCAAAGTTTCGCATGTTACAAAGTCCCAAACCGGATAAGTGTTCTTCGTTTCTGCATCCTGCTCATCAAGATGTGTCTAAAATGTTCTAATCGTAACAACACACTGAAAAGTGAAGTGACTATTTACGCTTTCGCAATGGGAGCAGGCGGCACGACAACCAATACATTCAGGGATCCGCCTTATCAGTAAATTCGATCAACGGTTGAGCGACGTGTTGATCTGTGGGTTCGTGACTATTCCTGGACACAGATGCGTCTGTTTTATAGCATTTGCATGTATCACCGATATTAGTGGGTATAACCTTATTACAGAAACAGACATTCATTGAATAAGCTACGTGATCTTTGCAACAACCTGACAACAGAGAGCGCACAATGTAGGGTTGCATTGCTCCTGGAACCACCGGAGTGCCGGATGGAGAGTGTCCAATGCTGAGCCGGTCAAAGCGACTGGTTTAAGAAAGTATCATTTTGCCTTCACTAAGGGAAAGACGTTAGATTTTTTTCGATTTATTTTTTCTTTTGTGTGTGTATTTGTGTGCTCGTGTGAAAAGTTGTCGCATTCTCTCTGCTTGCTATCATTTTTAAATAAAATATGTTATTTGTATATGATATTGTGTACGTTGCCTGGTAAATATTTACTAATATTTATTTCCTCTGAAGGGAGTGTACTTGATGAATACATGATGATGCAGCATTTCAGTTTGAACGTTCAGCATTGTCAACCAAATAGGACGAACCTTCTTCACGCAGATTATCTGCAGCGAAGACCGTTTAAAAGGCAAGAGTTAAAACCATCTAATTGAATAGAATGTTTTGAGAGAGCAAATTTCTGTATACTAAAATATCATCCGGTTTATGTATTTTATTACAAATTTACCACATCTAATGTCCGTACCACGTGAAAGATGATATATTTCTATCATAAGATCAGTTCAGTTTCTTCATGTATACATAAATCTGGCATGACCTTCCAGACAGTATGCATGTGAATAACTGAGTTTATCAGTCGGTCACCATATGTCAAGACAATTTATTTTGTAAAACAACATGTACATTTAGCTCAAGTGACGGACAAATCATCTGAATTAAAAACACGGCTAAAGACAGATCATAGACCTTGTGGTTTGTCATCTGTCTTCAGCCGTCATTCATTCTTCCTAAGATTTATATTTTCGACTTCCTTCTAAACGTTGTCGGTCGGATCAACTCATATACTTTGGAATAGATGCACATAGGTTGTGTATTCAACAGTCCATTGGGGGGGGGGGTCTTAAGACTTTTTTGGGACAATATTAACAAAAACAAAAATGTTGTTTGTCTGTAGCCGCTATGTATTTCGAAATTCCATGGGAACACTGTTCTATACAGTACCCAAGACGTATATTCAAACAACAACTGCTGCTGCAATTATTTCAGAATTTTGTGTCTTTTTATATATCAATCTTATCCATGATTGCCTTTCGATTTATCGTCAAGCAATTGTTCCTTGACGTTTGTTGTATCACACATGCCTGCCAGGAGGCGCCACTGGGCTTTCCTTGCACTCGACAATATTTACTATTTTTTAAGGATGTGGACAAGTGCACGTTGGCATGGTTACTATGTACATGCAGGCCTGTAGCCAGATTTTGATTATGTGGTGTCTCCGTTCCAAATTATGCACCTATTCTCTATACTGTCTTTCCATACTCTAAACTTACAAATTCATTGAAGCATGTACCTACATGTGTGCTACATCATGTCATTCATTTATTCACACCAGTCCTGTATTCAGCATTTATATATATATATATATATATATATATATATATATATATATATATATATATATATATATATATATATATATATATATATATATATACATATATTATGAAACGCCTTTTCTTGTTTTATGCAGTATTTGATCAGATGATTAAATATATAATCACATGGACAAATATATTTGTTCAGATGATTAAATCCATTTGGTCCAAAGAATAAATTGATGGTATTTGATCAGATGCTTAAATAAAATTGTTCTTCCGATCATATTGATTTGATCATTTTAACAAATATCCCCAACTTAATTAAGTTGACGTCCCCTGTCTGATTTTGTTTTTCACGGATCAAACATTTATACTTCGGAACAAATCACTTCCACCAGTATTTGATACGCGCAACAAATAGTACACAGACTACCGGAAGTGACGAGCGGCACACAAGAGGGAGTAATTATTATCTGGTAGTGGAGAAACTTCTATCTATTCAGCAGATCAAACAGATTTGATTATATTTGAATGCTTTATGTTGTTTTCTCCGTATTTCCAGTCTTTCTTTTTATACTTTTTTCTATGTGCTTTGTTTCTTTTTAATTTTTCTTTCACTTGATTCATTACTCTATTTGTTGACCTCCAGTTAAAAAAAAGGCTTTCTTACGGCAGTATTCCAGTGAGACTGACATACAAATAACGATGCTTCAGTGAAAGTAACGCTATTAAATGTGGACCTGCAGTTGATCTAAACATATCAAAAAGGTCACATATTGGATAAATTAAGGCTAAAAAGGTCCAGTAGTGGTGCGAAATAAAACTTAAAGGTCCAAAGAACCAAGTCTTCGCATAAAAAATATTGAATGCCAAATAGCTCGTTTTCATTCCTTCAACGAAAGGAAGGCACTCATTCAGTTCAGTCTCAAAGAACATTGCTGTGCTTGGTTTGAAGTATTAACAAAACGGCAATAAATTGAATAAAGATCGAAGAAAAACAGTTGAAAATAAGTTAGAAGGTTCATGATTTTTTTTCTCATTGGTGCGATATTTTAACCATCAATATTATGCTTTGCTATAGGAAAGGTGTTAAAGCGATCATAGACCTTAAACAGGTCTTGGCATAGCGAAAAAATGCGAAAATTGTAAAATGAAATTGTTCCGTTCTTTAAAGTGCTATAATCAATCAGAATAAGTAGAGTACTCTTGGTTGCATGGACCTTTTGGTGCTGTTGTTGGTGTCGATCGACACCCCCGACACCTCCTTGGTCACGGGCCTGATATGATATTGATATGAATAGCAGTGTATTAAGTTTTCTCGAAATTCGGAAACGGGTCCTCTGATACGTATGTTTCGTAGTCATTCCCTAAGAATGATAATAATGATCTTGTAATGTCTACCTTGAATTTTCGGATTTCGACTTCGCTTCTTTGATGGCTGACGGCCGAGTTTCGATCATGGAATGTGCTTGTTTGCTTGTATTTTTGGCGTAGTATCCCTGTCATTTATGAAAACCGTTGTCCCTTTCTATTTGATACTGTCAATATGACATCTTCTTGTACTCAAACAGTCAATGAATAATGTATTGGATATTCAAGTCTTGCTGTTATATTTGGTGAGATTCAGGTTGATGAGCTTGTCAAGACTTTGACAGTTTTCAACTTGGACTGATTTTTAACTGCATGTTAAGGTCTTATACTACTATTGGGTGAGTCTCTATGTAGCTTTGATTGTGATCAAAGCTGATATAAACATGTAATAATTAAAGAAATTCAAAATGTACAATACACTTCATGGTTATTTGGAGTCAAAATGCGATTGATCAGATAGGTATATATCCGTACAAAGATATGAGCAGTTAAGCCTGGTGAGATGCTGCTGTACTAATTTAGTGACCAAAACATCCTTCATCTTAGGCATGAACCAGATGCCGGATGCTATGAATCTGGCTAGATTTGGGTACAAATGGGTCCACTTTGTCATCAAGGCCTCAGTGCAGGTAATATTGTCACAGAAAACAATCACTGATTTGAAATTGAAAGATTTGAGAGTCAGAGCGCCCAGCTATTGTGAGTATTTCAGACTTGACAGTGATGTTCAAATATTGTGTATTTCATTTGTTGATAATATTCACATACCGCTATTTGTTGTATTGGAATTATTGGGATATATTAAGTAACCTAGATTTAAACCAGCGGCTCCTACATATGTGTATTTTCTGAGTGTCATAAGAGATATATGTGACAGGCCAGGTCTCCAGTAAAGCCTCACGCAAGTTTACTGTTTATGCCTGTACAAGAACTTTTATCTACCTTGGGTATTCACAGTTTGGACACTCGAGAGGTGCTGAGATCATAAAGCATGATATGTAGTATGCCGGGACAGATCTTGCTATATACCACACTCTATCAGGATTGTTCCGTAGGTGGAACTTTGTTGTATGTGCTGTGCATGTACCTATACATCATTAGACCGCACGAGGGTGGCATTGATCCAACTTCGAACTTAACCAAGCAATTGCATTTGTAAGTCCAGCTAAGAAGATGACTATCATAGTCCAAATATGCTAGTGACTTCATTCTAACGCAATGCCAAGTGCTTTCGACACATGAAGTATGCATGGATTTGAAGAGAAGCGTCACACAAAACAAGTAACAGGAAATGATAACACATGAAAATAAATATCATCGATGTAGACCTAAAAATGCTGAACTCTCCGTAGAATTAAAAACTGACGACGGAAAGCTTATTGTTTGTGCAACATTCAATTCCTGTACGAGAAAAGAACACAATGAACACGTGCACATACATATTTTTGTTTTATCAAGAATCTAACGATGGCAATAGTAAGTAATGTGGTTCAGATTTCATGAATAACCTGGGACGCAGTGACGGCTTACAAAGTTCTGAGGTTAATTAGATACATAATTGTTATTGGATATGGAGTAGGTCATTGGATATGGAGTAGCTGATTGCCCCACCTTGATGCACATTCACTTACTGTTCTAATCAGCCCACTAAAAGACGAAGAGCAATATATTACTTATTATCCTAAATGTTTTGAAGAGTATACTACCATGCTTTGAACATGGCGTTATTATAATTTCCAGATATTATTTCTCGGTTCATGAGGCTTCTATGCCAATCGTATTTTTATAATAACTGTGTACATAGTTTAAGCGAACAAACACCTCGTGTGAATTTGCTTCTTTGAGTAGAGTACGATATAGGCTCATATATAGTATCGCATGCTCAAATCAACGGACCCTCAAAAGGGTAAATGTCACGGCGCAGCTTAAATATAAACATTAGCACAAATAAAAGATACAAAGAAAACATGGGATGTTACTCAATCAATTCTTCAAAATACCACGAAAAAAGAATTTCCTAATTTTTTCAAACATGATAATGTAAATGTTACCCACAAAAGGGAAACTACTGAACGTTATAACACATTCTTTACAAACATTGGACCTACCCTGGCGGCAAACATCAGCTCAACATCTGTGCTAAATTTTATTACATATCTCAAAAATGATTCGAGGCATACATTTTCCTTCAAACAAGTTTCAGCCGACGATATCTCTGAAATTATCCTCAATTTTAAATCCAAATCTAGCACAGGGTACGATGATATTTCCATAAAACTCCTCAAAAGGATAGTGCTCTTACTTGCTGAACCTGTTGCCTTAATAAACAACCAGTTGCTCAATACTGGGATTTCCCCACTGATCTAAAATTGCAAAGGTGTTACCAATATTCATAAAGGGTGATGATACTATGTTGAGTAGCTACGGACCGATTTCTTTGCTACCTGCATTCTCAAATATTGTTCAAAAGGTTGTCTACTTTCAACTTTATTCTCATTTCTAGTCACATAATTCATTCTATAAATGCTAGCATGGTTTCAGACAATTACAATCAACTGAGACGGCCGTCCTCGAATTTATTGATAAATTCCAACAATTTTTTGATACAGGAGAATTACCTATCGCTTTATATCTTGATTTGTCGAAAGCTTTCGATACTCTTGACTACAATAGTTTACTTCATAAATTGCACTACTAAGGAGTCGATGGTATTTCATTTAATTGATTCCAAAGTTACCTTCGAAATAGATTTTAGTATTTCCAGTTTGCTGATGTTTCCTCAAATCTAATGCATATTAATACGGGTGTGCCTCAAGGGTCCATTCTAGGACCCATTCTTTTTATAACATATATAAATGTTACGCCATAGCCATCATCAAAATTCAATTCAGTTCTGTACGCTGATGACAAAACCCTTCTTTATTTTCTTTCTTCCTTCAATTTATGTGGTAAGGGCTCTAACATCGAGGAGATGGAAAATAATATAAATTCTGAACAAACTAAAATTTAAAATTGGTTGATAGCTAATGAGCTCTCTCTAAACATATCTGAAACTAAATATATAATATTCCATTTTCCACAACGTAAACTGAACTATAATTGAAAATGGAAAATTGCAGACGTAAATATTGAACAAACAAACGAATTTGATTTCTTAGGTCTAAGAATCCAAGATAATCTGAACTGCAATGCCCATTTAGCAAAAATTGCTAACAAACTCTCCAGGTGTCTGTAGGTATACTAAAAAGACTTCAACAATTTATACCCAGTTGCGCACTTTTACTTATCTATAATTTACTTTTTTTAGCCCCAATTACACTATGACATTCTCTCATGGGTTTTTTCCTGCGATCTTAGAGTCAAACAGCAAAAGTAAGCCTGTCCTCAAGCATCTAAACACCCCCAAGGTTAAAGACATTTTCATCCAAAAGGCATATATTTGTTATTATAGATACTGCAAAAATGAACTTCCGGGACATTTCTCTAATATATTTTCCGCAATACCTAACACATCAATACCCCACCTGCAGCCGTGACGTCCCACGTTACGCCATATCCGAACATCCGTTAGCCCAAAATTGTGTTCGCTTCTTCATACCTAAATTAGTCAATACAACCCCTAATAACATTACCGACAAACTTCATACACACTCATATACTGGATTTTCAAAATATATTAAACTACATCTCCTTAGCCAGTATTTTGACATTTGCACCATTGCAGACTGTTTTATATGTAACAACAAATAGCTTGTATACGTGATACTCTGCAATATGGTTTGTGATACGACCTTCTACTGTGAATTATGATAAACTGTGTCGGTGACAACCTCTAGCGTGTTTTTATTTAAACCAATTCATAGGCAGCCCCAACGACGGCGAATGGTACATCCTTAGTTGGGGCCATCTTGACATTTACATGTTTTCTTGGTAATGCATCTAGTGTATCTGTATTTGTGTATTCATTCAATGTTTTGTATTACCTTGTCAGTATCATGTAAATTGTGTTTTGTCAAATAGATACCTGTCTGAGTCTGAGTCTAAATCGCCGGTGTCTACATGTTTAGTACTTGTACCGAATGGTACGATTCACATATTAAAACTTTTGAACAACTGTAATGTGATTCAAGCTGGTAACATAATTTGCTGGTCACGATGTATTTTGACATGTAATGTATGCACATTCCAAAGGATGTAATTGTTGCTTCAATGTATCAAAAATACTCTCACTTAATTTGTACATGATATGATATTTTCAATTCATCTGTTAGCAGTCCAGCCACCAAAGAATCTTCCTGTCATAAATCAGCAGTCTTTGCATGAAAAGGTATCGGTTTTGGTGCTATCAACATTTAATCCAACCTCTCAAGGCAGTTACATGTAACTCATTGCATACACATAAAGATCTGTCATCTTATTCGTGGTGCAAAAATACTTGGATAGTTTGTCTGCAAATGTGCAGCAATCAAAATTTTTCACATTTGTATATGATAAAAATTCTAGTTCCTGTTATAATAGGTACACTGACAAACCAATTTCTTGTAATACAATTCACAACACAATAGTGTTTACACACTTACACACTCACACACACACACACACACACATATATATATATATATATATATATATATATATATATATATATATATATATATATATATTATATGCAATTATTAATTGAAGGGACTAATTGTCACAGACATAAATAACTCATAACCTTTTGATCCTTTGGGAAACAACTAGACAGCATATTAGTTCTTGAAACAGAGACTTCCAGTAATTGGGTAGAGAATTACAATATCACTAGACACGTACTTCTTAAATGCAAAGGCTTCGATGACATGGGTGTTGTAGAAAATTTGGAATCATGAACTGGACTTGCTTTTACCGTGACATTCTATTATAAAGTGGATTCATATTGACTTATATGCCACCCGATATGGTATGTAAAATCAGGCTATTTTAATGCCTTCGGTATGAGTTTATTTTGTTTTGTTCCCGTATCTCATGGATAATTCTATACAAATAAAGAAGAAAAAAGATCAACCAGTTTGTCGCTGAACTATATCACAAGCATGAGTTGGCGGTGCATAAATGAAATCACATCGAGTGAGATTCATTTGTAATCACTTTGTAGCATTATGCGCGAATATGATTTTGCTTCTATATATTTGAGTTACAAGGTTAAAGTAGTTTCAAGTCACTTGACCTACAAATTCAAAAAATGGAAATATGGGCGACCCATGCATGTATGAAACTATTGCATACGGAAATAAATACGTTTTAATGTCTAACTCATTTACATTGTAAACTCCCTACGGGTACGGGTTAACCAGATGAAATGTCACCTGGACGATTTAATCGGACTATTTGTTCTCAAATTTAAAATGGGTCCCTGATGTCCTTAATGCAGAAGTTGTTGGTTTTGACCCTCGATACATTTCGCAATATAGTTTTAAGGTAACAAGCAGTATATATCCGTGAATGCACTCAGTGACTTGGAAGACTATCGCGAATTCCTAAGCAATCGTTCTATCTTGTGTAAATCAGATTACCAGAAAATAAGGTGTCTTTTTTAACTTATTGCAGAAATCAGTCAGGGAAAGTATTGGGGCAACAAAATTATGATGCAAAATTTAATTTACTATTTTGTTTTATTTCAAAAGAAGGTGACCAAAGCATATTAATCAATAACTAGGCGCAACCATAACATATAATTATGCATAAATAATCTCGTTATCGTTCAGACTAATACTACCTTTTCCTAAAATAGCCCGTTGAACATTTTGCGTAAATGTTAATATTAAAACAAACGTTTTCAATTTTTCTGTACTTCCTATGGCATTAATTGTCAATATCAGTAACGGACCGGACGAGTATAAACTCGGCTAACGAATTTTCATGGTAATGGTATGGAAGTGTCACAGTACATATGACTTGATATGACGATAAATGTTGTTCGATGGCCCAGAGGCTGATGTCCAATATGTGCAAACAATCCGCTGCGGGTGTCCTGTAGCAGACAGGAGCGATGCACACTTTATCTGAACATAGACTGGTCCGATTTCAGGTTTGCAAATACAACTTCCCCCGCGAGTTGCCACTTGTAAGATGACCTACTGCATATGCACTAAACGTAGAAAGGTAGGACAGATTTACCATGCCATCTTGAGCGCAAACGGTATCCTATGCATCTAACTTCAAATCAATGCTGCATTACCAGATTGGGAATGGCGGTTTTATATTGTAAATGCGTATATTTAAGAATATAAGATCCCAAACTGCATTTGTAACACAAGGGTACTCATAAAAGCCTGTGGCCACAAAGAAAAATATGTAATTTTCGAAGCAAAAAGCAGTGTTTCCATTTTCCCACCCATATTCCATTTTACAATACCATGCCAATGGTGACTCCCCAAGTGACTATCATGCATGAAAGGTACTTGGCTATTTTACTATTGACTTGTTTGGTTCTGCTATCTCATTACCCGTCCATTGTTTAGTTCTGTGATTCAGTATAATCATCTATACCTTCATCCCCATATACCTTAATTTGCTACCGACACAACTTTTTCGCGTCCATTTCTAAACATTTTAACTCCATGCAATTGTTGTTCTGTTGATATGTTCATGTGTTGAACAGTTTCAGTTTTAGCAAAGCGGCCGTTCTGGTGAGACCAACAAGTGGCGCAGCGTCTTAGACAGGCTTCATATTGTGGTATCAGGCATCCTTTTTTCTTATTTTTAATCTTAAAATATACAATGGAAAACTCTAGTTGGTCATATCAATATAAGAAAAAAATCTTTTCTTGACATTGTAAGTTCTTTTGTTACAATTGAAAAAAAAATCAGCAAAATAATTGTTCATCATATATTTGTCCAACAAAGCGAATTTATATTCAAATTTTGCGTATACAAACACATGAGTCGACATTAAGCGGTTCTAATTTTATGTTTTCTCGTCATTTCTGACAGATAGTGAACATATTCGCAATAAAGAATGTTATAAAAGCTGCAAGGTCTACACCCTAATCAATGTATTACATCTGAGCCGGAAATGTAAGTACACGGCACGTTTGCACATTTCACGAAATTATTCATCTCAAATTTATGTCAGAAAAAGTTTCAATTTTAGGCAATCTTGTGCAATATCGTGTTTCTTCTGAGAGATGGCCTGTCAAGATTGAGTCCTTAAAAGAACTCCAGTCACCGGTATGCATGGTCATTCTTAATATCGTATATGCCCCGATATTGACGTTTTTATCTGCAGTTTGTATATAGTTGAATACTATTCCTATGTTTGGTAGAATAATTACACTGACAGAGAGTACTTTGGATGCAATACCCCATCTGAATTGTAATTTTCACAGTGATAATTCTTTTTTTCAGTCTAATTTGTCAGAGATGATTAACCATATTTTGCTTGTTTTTGGGGGTGGGGGTGGGGGTGGGGGTGGGGGTGGGGGTGGGGTTGAGCTTACTACCATGGATATGAGTGGCGCACTCTTTCATCAGCAAAACAGGCCTTCCTGGTTGTAAATATATATCTTAGATTCAACTGGAAACTTCAAAGCTCTATGCATGTTCTGTATCTACAATATATTATTCCAAAGAGTTAATCACTGCAAAGATCTTACTTGCACTAACATTTACTTTGGTCATGAGTAAATCATTTTGTCTTCTTTCTTCTCTGTTATTTAATTGAAGTTTTTTTTTTTACTTTTTGGTTTTTATCTTTTTTATTATAAGACAAATATGCACAGTGTAGAGCTTTTTCCCATCTGAAAAAAAGGCAAAAGTAAATACTCACGAGAGACCGTCTGTGACAAAGGAGCAAAAGAATATAAGTCACACTGGGCATATCTTTACTGATGCTTACCATGAACATGGACCTTCGACGACTTGTCTGGATCCTTACACTTTATAAGAAGCAGCAAAGACATACAACAATATCATTATTGTTCGCACATGTCACCAATATTACCTCGTGCAGTGCTGCACTTGGTTTTGTCTTTCATAAGAGGACGTTTACAAATATCCCTCCTAGTAATTGCAGCACAAAGAGAGTCCTATCATTTTAGATGATTTACAGCAATAATATGCGTCAGGTAATTTTACCATACATGTAATCTGAAGCCTTCTAACAAAGCGACGGTAGAAATGTTTCTCTCTTCGGTCTTACTATGTGATTAGTCTTCTCTTTTCTTTGCAGTTTGATGCGCCGTTTGCAACTTTCAGCTCGTTAGTGAATTGTGCAGTTTTTGAATACAACAAAACTGTTTAGACATTAAGTATCTATAGAAGCTTTAAAATTAGATGATCTATAAACCATTGCAGTTGTGTTTTATTGAAGTTGATATGTCTTGTATCAGGGTGATGTATGCTGCTCACTTCTGCTGCGAATATTCCAATTGTTATTCTACCAAATGCGTGTTATGATTATTCAGCTGACTTGATCCTGTTGTTGAATGAGTACTGAACCTGCTGACGAAACTTAGCAGCACAACGTTCATACCATAGAAACTGAGCAGTCGTAAAACCTAGAAGGAGAAACAATTCTTTAGCAGAACAGCATGTAAAACAATTGCATCACTTGGTAAATGTGAGTCATATAATCGAGGTAAATTAAGTATTACGTGCAGCGCAGTTACCCACAGTGCCCAGTAAGAACACATGAAACTGGCCCAACATTTCCTCGTCATTCCGTGTTTCATTTGTGTATTTCTGACGCCCTTAATCCGGTTGCACATCCTTGCCACGTCTATCGTCGAATTTAAAGGGATATACCAATAAAACAACTGCGGAGTTCGGCAGTCAAGCTTTTTCACTATCGAAAAATAACATGGCGAAGGCAATAGGGCAGGTCTGACAGAGTATTCTCATTGGTTGCAGCCCCTGTTTATTGTGGAACATGACAGTTTTGACCAATGAATGAAGCAGAATATTTAATCCCACAGGTGTCTCCACATACAGCAAGTAGACACCAGGGTAAAGTTTCTGTAGTGCCACCTACAGGCGACATCATGCATTGTTGGCTGTATCGTTTAAATAGAATAACTTTTAAAATGTTTAATTCTCTCATACACTAAAATAATCTATAACATATTTATTTGAAGCAATGAATCACAATGCTGACAGACAGTCAACATTCTCTGTGGCATTGTATTTTTGGCCAGTATGTTGCTGACGGATTCAAACTATTAAACTGTGATACTATTGTTTATTGTAAGTGAATTAATTACCAACTATTTAAAAGCCTGCCACTACTTTCGGACCTGTATCTACTATTCCGGCAACCTTCTGCATTAAGCTCCAACTTGGACTTAGTGGGGGCTCTTCTTTTCCTGTACCCAGTGCTGCTACATAATTCATAGCCTGGGGCCGACTTTGGTGCCTTTTGCAATATTCCTATTCTGGGGCCCACCGCCCTCAACAACAGGTCACTTTAAGGCGTTGTATTTACATTCTTAGGTACTGCTCACACTGGAAAACGTCCCATGATATATTTCACCAAACAACCGGGGCTATGCTGTTTCACCGAACAACCTTGGCTATGTAGCTATGCTGTTTCCTCGGTCCTAGTTAACCCTTCAGACAAGTTGATATAAAATACTGTGTTTGAGTTGACTTTACTGCAAAATAACGGCACACGACGGCCACTTTGTGGATGAAGTCTTTCAGGCAGGGTCGGTCAATTTTTAGCTCAGCTGACTTGTCAGTAAGTTGAGCTTATGTGGTGGCTAGGCTTTCCTCCTCTGTCTGTCTATCCGTCCGTCCATCCATCAGCATCAACAATTCACATTTTCGACTTGTTCTCCAAATCCGCTGGTAGATTCACCTCCAACCTGGTGGGAATGTACCTTGGGTATGTTTCTACCATGTTTGTTCAAATTATTATGCTACTCTGACTTTTTTTTTTTTTTTTTGTTCTTTCAGGGCACACCTTAAAAAATCTCCGAAACAGCTCGGTCAATTGCTTCGACATCACACAGAAACACTTTTAGAGACTCCTAGTTCTTAATTTGTTCAACATGTTGGCGGTGCTATTATTTTATTATTTTCCATTTTTATGCAGGGGTCCTGAGGGCCCTGCATATTTATATGGCAAAAATCTAGCCTGTTGTTTACATATGACGTAACCTATACACCACAGTACACTGAATTATGTGTGAAATGATACAATTTTAAGTCCGCATTATGTGAGAAGATCGAATAAAATGTTCATTCATCATGTTTTATCTAAGTTGTGTCATGTCTTTTTTAAAAAAGTGTTATTTTACTCTTGAGGGGCCGTTTCAAGAGTCATGAAAGTTTTGTAAAGGACCGCCACAGAAATTGTATTGTTGCCCTAGTTTGTGTAGATGGTTAAGATAAATTTTGAGCCATGTGGGGAGGTTTAAAGTCAACCAGACAGCGCTAGAATTTAGTGTCAATGTTCTTAATAACTATCCCCAATAAAAAAGGACAAAATATTCAAGTTACTGTAAAAATATATATAAAGTTTGAGGTGCATGGAGAGGAGAAATTTTTGACGAAATGGAGCTGTAATCCTGTGACAGCGGTCGCCACGAGGCTATCACATGTCAACATGGTCAAGGTTAACCATTCAACAAAGGAAAAACTGGACTCGCACGTGTTGACCAGTGTTTACGTTGGATGCATCACTGGGCTCACAAAGGAAAATAGTGGACTGATGAAAACAATAAGTGGATTTAAATTACGAGGTTGTGATACAAAGTGTGGCGTGATAATTCTGTTTAATAAAAGCTTGATTAGCGTACAAAGGTTACAAATTGGCAGAATACTTCACCGCATCGATGCTACATTTGTTCATCATGACACAAGATGGCGGGGAAGACTAGCTGATCGATATTAGAATATTCGTCACTAGTTTTTCGGGTCTTGTTGATTATAATTTTCAACATATAAATAGGTTATGGCCGGTTAGGATAGGCTATTTCAAGAAGTAATTGAGATGAACGAGTGAATCTGTTGTGTTGTGCGCGGTGCAGTGGGACTGCAAGGCTGAGGGACATGGGAAAAGCGGTTGTGTAATACAGGTGGTCTCTCATTGGAGGAATCCCACATTCACGACCTCAACAGCTCAAATCCTGGGCGGCCTTTCCCTAGTGGTAGCAAGGTACACAAATTTCTGCCACTACTAGTTCATCATGATCGATTACATATGATTTAAAAAGAAATCACCATTTATCAAATTTAACAATTACAACCATTAAAATCGTTTTGATGGGATAACTCATTGTCTTAACTTTACTTTACACGTTCGATGGAGCCTAACTCACTGTAATTCATAAGTTATGAATCAAAATAAGACTCCACATTTAAGCTGAAACTTGGTGGATAGGTTCTTTGTGGAAGTATCAAACAAAACACTTCACTATGTGGCAATGCTGTGGATTACTGATTTTTAACGATTTTGTTTTTAATTTGGGTACTTACCAGTAAATGCACCTTTCTTATTCATTACTGTGTAAGTCAATGTGCATTCTAAAGCTTATTCACATTTTGACCACTTTATGCAAAACTGTCATTCAGATTGACTGTTAGTTTCACCTGAACAGTCTTTCCTTCAATTATTTAAACTTGCTCAACAGTCCTGCACGCCTACATATGCTTTGCCAATGCATTTAGGCCACCAGGCCTTGTTTATGTTCTTTTTTTTTGTTGTTGTTGTTGTTGCTATTATTGACTTGTTCTCCAAAACTGCCACTCAGATTAAGCTGGCACTGTATTTTTTTTTCTATTTTTGATAGTGTTTTGTGTCTGTGTTGTCGTCTATGTGTTTTGTTTTGTTTTGTTTTCGCTGTTTTTGACTTCTTCTCCTGGACCGTCACTCAGATCAGGGAGGTGGAATTTAAATTCCACCTCCCTGCTCAGATTAAGCTGAAATTCCGTGGATATATTCCCTTTGAAAGAGTCAAACAAAGTTGCTCAGTAGGTGGCACTGCTGTGGATTTCTGATTTTCAACGACTTTTTCAATTCGGGTGGTTATCGGTTTATGTAACTAACCTATTGATTACTATATATTTTATGTTCGGAACGAGCGGGACTCGAACCTGCAACCTTTGGCACCAGTCGCGTCGCTTAAATGGGAAACGCACATATCCACTCGACCAAATCCCCATTCTTATAAAAGAATGGTTCAATGGAGGTAGTTATGTGCGAGTGCCATATCAACACGGTTATGCGGTATAAGTACTGAGTCGGCATTTATTTCCAGAATCGGGGACTTGAATCCACCAGCATTAAGGAAATGCCGAAAATATATATTTTATGTTCGCAACGAGCGGAAAAAGAATGGTTCAATGGAGGTAGTTATGTGCGAGTACCATATCAACACGGTTAAGCAATATGTAAGTCAATTAGCATTCTGATGCTAATTCACATTATCGACTTCGCTGAAGAAACTGTCACTCAGTTTAACTTCAAATTTGGTGGCAATGTACTTTTAGTGGGTCTCTACCAGGTCTGTCAAATGATCATGCTTTGGTGATTTTTGGGTTTTTGTTATTATTATTTTTTTTTGAGGGGGGGGGGATCTTTAAAAAATTCTAATAGGAAATTTTATCATGGAAAATACTTTTAATGGTTTTAACTTCATTTTGGCCAGATAAGTGTCAAACGTGGTAGGTATGTACCTATGACAAGTGTCTACTTGTTTTGTACAAGTGATTAGGCTCTAGTGAGTTTGGGACCTTGACTTCATGCCACAGGTCACAGGACAACTGACATGACAGTTACTGTTCCATAACTTGAGATATATTTAAGTCACTACCTTGATGTTGCACAATGTTAATGTTTCTCTATGAAAGTCGACCTTGACCTTAATTCTGAGGTCACAGCGCAACATGCATTAATTTTATTTTTCACTATAACTCGAAAACTACTTTAACTGGAACCTTAATGTTGCACGATAGTGTTCTTCCATGCAGATCACATTTACTCAGGACATGGGTGCCCTTGATCCTATTCCAAATTCACAGAGCCACAGGGGTGATGAATCTCTAGGTCAGCTGGGCATGAGCTGTTCACACCTCCCTTTTGTTTGCAGGAAAGGGCGGCTTGAAACGATGTTTTTTCTGATTCATAAAAATTCTGTTGGCTTGGGCCTTTTCAGTAGGGTCGGTCAGGTTACGGAAACCACACATATATTCTTTGTTGAGCCTTAGTTAACTTGAACATTTGTTGAAACATGTTGAAAAATGGAAGTTCCCTTCCCTTTTACACATTATCTCCTTTGACGTCACTTTAATTTGTTACCTGGGCACAGTTGGAGCTACTTGTACCGGAGTTTAAAATTTATTGGAGCCTTGGGGTTTATCATGATATCGCTTAATTTAGTGATACTTCAAATTACTGTCATTTTGAATAATGAGCCATGTTTCTGCTACCATATCTGCAAATGTAACAAAATACAAACCAATTCTTCCACTTCAGATTCTTGTAACGTAGAAATTAAATCAGAAAATTAATAACAGAATCGTCATCAATAGAGGAAAATGATGGATGTATTATCTGATTAGCAATATCTGATTTACTCCATTGACCAATACCGTGTATCCGTGTATATGCGAGAACTTTTACCGCCATTGTTGTTATTTTCAGGAAAAGCTGATTATAAATCGCTACCGCGAAATTAGATTAAAGATCGCTATGGATAATAAGGTATTTAATGATGGCTTCGTTCAAGCAAGGCACTGATGAATTCTTTTAACTTAAATGAGCAATTTTCTTTTGGATGAAACTATTGTACCACTCCCCTCGGTGGTAGGTGATATCTTCAAACTACCTTTTAAGCCAATCCGCCTTTTTATTTGGGTACTGCATTACGCCACATGACACACATGTTTAAAAGTTGCAACTGAGAGCCTAGAGTTGGATGAGCTGTTGTCACCTACTGTAGCAAGGATTTCATTTTAATAAAATGAAGTTTGTGTATCTGTCTGTCTGTCCGTCTATCCTTCCGTTTCCCTCTGTGGTTGTTCGTCCTTCCGGTCTTCACTTCATCCATATGTTCATCCCTTTTTCTATCTATCTATCCATTTATCTCTCTATCTATCTATCTATCTATCTATCTATCTATCTATCTATCTATCTATCTATCTATCTGTCTGTCTATCTATCTACCTATGGATCTATCTATCTATCTATTTTTCTATCTATCTAGCTATTTATCTAACTGTATGTATGTCTGTCTGTCTACCTGCCTGTCTGTCTGTCTGTCTGTCTATCTATCTATACATATACTGTGTGTGTGCGTGTGTGTGTGTGTTACTCTCCATATTTGCCACATGTTCACGAAGAGATATATTTAACGTCGTGTAAAACTTAAAATGGCATCCAGTACAAAAAAGTTTCAATCCCAGTAAATTTTCGTAACTGACACAAAAAATACTATACTTCGCACGAAACCAAAGTAATACGCCAAGCTGATAACTCAAAGAAGCCAACCAGGAAGTATGTGGTTACACGTCATTCCACATAGTAAGTGACATTTCCCTGAACATGTAAAGTTTCCTTGTAACCATTAGCAAACGTGCCATACTGAATAAATTTGTGGACTTCTTTCCAACAACAATCCTACAAATTCTTAAACACACTAATGAAAACACAGAAGAAACCAAGAAATCTTCTTCAAGACATATGTTTCCTGATGGGCTTTAATTTTGGCCTCTGTTATTATCTACGGGAAGTCAATAGAATGCATCCCCAATTCCATAAAAAACTAATTAAGAGTCAAATTGGGAGTGAGCATGATCAGCGCCGAGATAGTAATTAAGGTTTATTGTGGCATTAAGTAAATTTCGGAATTATAAGTAGTTGAAAGGGAATGCAGCAAGATTTGTATTGTGCTTTCTGCTTTTTGTGTCTTTCGCCTTACCGCCGTTTTCATATCTCTCTCTCTCTCTCTCTCTCTCTCTCTCTCTCTCTCTCTCTCTCTCTCTCTCTCTCTCTTTATATATATATATATATATATATATATATATATATATATATATATATATATATATATATATATATCTGTTTGTGTGTCTGTCTCTGTCACTCTCTCTCTCTCTGTATCTCTCTCTGCATATATATATATATATATCTGTTTGTGTGTCTGTCTCTGTCACTCTCTCTCTCTCTCTCTGTATCTCTCTCTGCATCTCTCTCTCTCTCTCTCTTTCTCTCTGTCATGCTTCTGTGATATTGATGTCTGGCATGCAAAAACCTATTGCAATATGTTCTGAATAGTTTATTCAGTTGTAATATTCCTGGTTGGCTATTGATTTTATGAAATGACCAATCAAGTCTTAACGTTCTGCCCAGTGTAGGGCAAAGGCTTTATGATTTACCTGATACTTTTTGGAGATGTCCAAGATTGCTGCTTATCCTTGCGTTGACACCAATGAATTCTAATATTCTACAACCGTTTTAATGACAGGTTTTGCACACTATAACAAATAAAAAACAAACAAAAAAACACCCCCACCCCCACCCCAAAAAACAGCGATTTTTTTGTAATGAAAACATGGGTGGTGATCGGCAATATCATTTTTCTTTTCCGCAAATATCGCATGCTAAAACTGTACTCCTTAGAAAATCTTACGGAGCTCCAAATTATCTTATATATAAGCAATGCTAGCCCATCCATATGCTACAAATTAGTCACAGTGGTAATAAGAAGGACTCAATTGTTGTCTGTCACGAATAAAATTGTCTGTGCCCACGCGTATGCAGGATTCACTTGATGTCAAAACTGCATTGTGCTCATCGTAATTTGCTTATTACAATTCATATGGTTCCTGTCTGCTTTGTCGGTGTTGTCTCCATACCCATGTCAAGTGCAGCAGAATTATTTTTCAAGCGCGCTACCTTGTAATAAGTGTTACTTTTCATTTTTTTTATTATGTATCGCCTAATCCTCCTGCAGAGTTTATGTTGAAAGGTTTTGCCTGCTTTTGTGAGAAGGAAGTCTACCTGTGAATTAATAATCAGCTGTTCAAATATGCGTAGGTTTTAGGGTAATTTGTCTTCACGCCTTTTGCCAGAACGATACGCATAGTTCACAATAAACATGTGGTCATGCTTAGCAGTGTGACGGGAATTCGAGACGTGAATATTAATTTCCCGGCCCAAAGCACAGTGCTCACGCCTGTCATTCGCGGAGAACACACGAGCATATCACTGGCACACAGAGAGGCAGATACTCCTATTTGCCAAAATTAGTGTCTTCTAGAGAAACATCGGTCTACAAATATCAAAGTCGTACTAATTTAGTGCTTGCTAAATCGCTTACAAAAATAAATTTCCATCTGCCTGTACTAAGTATCCTTTATTTCCAAAATAATAGTAACATTCCGGGGCCCGTTTCTCGCTAAGCGAGACTATGGTTACCAAGAGAACAAATTATGCAGTTGTGGCGGGAAATAAATATGCATACCTCGTTTTGAGACCCATATGGGCTTTAGATACCCCTTGGGATTCAAGCAATACTCTAATGGGTATAACCCGCAGCAACAATGACTATAATTAATCCAATGTTAGTCAATCAGCAGTCAGATAAACGCGCTCTGGTATGTAAAATATAAATACCAGAATAAACAATTACAGCATTTGACAGTGATAAGCGTAAGCTGTTTTTTTATGGACCATCATGTGACTTTGACTGTTTGCAGCACCACATGTGAACAGAGGACATGGACATGGAGCACTCTTTATAGATAGTAGGAATCAAAACTATATTGTATTGGCACGTAAGTGTTGGTATCAAATACTCGTGTAACATAAGTCGAGCAAAGTTCGATGACTTGAAACTATTGAAAAATGGTGCAGTATGATAATTGGAAATATGGGAGAGCTTCATCATTTGCTTCTGCAAGCTTGGATTTCTAGTCTTTTTAAGGCATGGTCGGAGCAACAAATAGTACTGCAATACATGTATGTTACACAGGGAAACGCGTCAGTATGATACAAATTTGATAAAATATTACACGGTTAACATCAGCAAACGGTTATTACGTTTCAAATGACAGATTTGAATTCTAATGATAATAGTGAATATAAAAATAAAGGGTTATTCTCTACACCAACCATCTGAGCGGAAGTATACCCCCATCCACCCATCCACCCCCCATTCTCTTTGGGATTATTAGCATTGGCTCATTGATAGAGCGAGATCCAAAAATTGATGAACTGATGAACCACTGCAAAACAAAAAATAAAAACAAAAACAAAACAAAAAACAAAACAAAACAAAAAAAACCCCAAAACAAAAACAAACAAACAAACAAAAAACAAAAAAACAAAAAAACAAAAAAAAAAAAAAAAAAAAAAAAAAAAACACACACACACACACACACACACACACACACACACATACCACCTTTATCTTAAAATCTGGTTCAAAATATTCATCATCAATTGAATATTTCGGTCGGTGAATTGGTGGACAGTACTCCCTAGCATATATTTCAGAAATGTAATTAAAGCCTCAAAAACAAAGAAACAAGATCAATAGCATGTGTGTTGTTCAGGTGCTGTGTGCATCTATATTACAGAACGCCGCTCAGCATCAGGTCAAGGTTTTGAGATACTCTCTTATATATGCTCGTCACTACTCTGATTTTTGTGCTAATATTCATTTTTCCATTTACAAAAAAATCTGATAAATATATTGGATCATTCGCGTAGTTGGTTATATTATATTTGTCAGTGCGCCCATTATAAAGGTAAAGGGTGAATTTATCTTTCAGAAACTTATTGTGCTCATCCATATCTAGGCAAAATGGTCGTGTTTCACTGCTAGTAGACCATGTACGCTCCGATCACGGTTACTGGTGAAGGTGTATTCATTGTTAAAAATTGGGAGTCCTTGGGTGCTGAATCCCATAGGGGAGTCAGGGAAAAACAGGTGCAGAAGATAAGATGGATTGCGCCTTGTGTTTCATTCGGACCACAACATTTCGTCTCCGAATTGATCCAGCGTGGGGGGGGGGGGGGTTACTTGGCAGACAGAATTAAAGATATAATGTGTCCACAGTATGCATCAGTACAATGGCGGCTTAGGTACAACGCCATTAGATACTTTCGAGCTGTAAATTGTTATGATTATTTCTTTGAGGCGGCTTGATCAAAGTGCAAAACGATCTAGTCCTCTCGTGTAGATAAATGTCTTTGTCTTTTGGTCAAATAAATGCAATAAGGGGACTTTCGTGACCATGGGCAGCACAAGTTTTCCAATAATGCAACCACGCTGTAGCTGTTATTACCGCCAGCCTTGTAGACTAATGTTTGTATTGAAGTCTACGCACGTAAATATGAAAGCATATTTGCGATAATTTTTCAGCTCTTGACACAGTACTTTTGAAGCTACCTTTACATTTTATGTAATTTTGAGGGTTGGAATTCGAATTTTGTTATGCCGTCCGTGAGCTAAATAAAAAAAACTTTAATTTCTGGCACAATGCTCTCCCTAGATGAATACGGTAACTTTGCACACAATATTCAATACAACAATATTATTTTGCCATAAATAGGTGAAACCCTCGTTATCGCGTGTTATGTACTCACTTTCCTGGGAATGATAACATTTTAATAATCGAATCAATGGATTTATTACGTGTCGCGAGTTCAATTACCATAAGATGGAATTCGAATCTAATCGATCGATGAATCGAGATATTGGACATTGTGAGGAGACTGATATTGAGTGGTTCCTATAAGCACGAGTTTTATGAATCTGCCAGGTGCTGCTGAGGGAGAATTAAGCAACAAAAATATGTTGCTGTCATGGGGGGGGGGGGGGGTGCTCCTCCCCGAAATATCCAAAGGCTAATGCCATTCCGTCTAAAGTGATGGTCTATGTACAATATAACAGCAATCCTATTTTTGACCAAATTGCTAGATCACATGGTTCTAAAAAAATTCAGACCATCTGGCCATAACCCCCATATCCGAATGAAAGATGTTGTTAATGGTTCACGTGGCAGATCTAGGGTTCCTATTTTGTGCACACTGTGTAGACCAATAGCTTGTGGTGTTGATGTTTTATGGTCGCCTATACCCTTTAAGTATAGGCAAAACCGTTTACATATTTTGTCAAGAGACAGCTTTGTGAACAAGATTCCCTGTCTCAGAATGGAAAAACATTTATATATGTAAAGATATAATATGTATATATATATATATATATATATATATATATATATATATATATATATATATATATATATATATATATATATATATATATATATATATATATATGTGTGTGTGTGTGTGTGTGTATGTGTGTGTGTGTGTGCCCCGCGTTATAAATCTATCATGGCCATACGTTGTTGTCGTCAGATATTGTCAATCATGTTTTGAAGTCTGAATTTGAGATGTTAAATTGTTCGGATGACGTTACTGAGCAAAAATCAAGAAAACACAATAATTCGAATAAACACGTTAAGTTGAGATTGCGTACGTTGCGATTAGACTTTTGTAATCTCCGCGTTGTCCGAAAAAGGATTCAGTTAAAGAAATTGTGGACCATTTAAATGAGTCAGCTTTTTTATACAGACTGTCGCATTGCCACCACAGATAGGTAAAGCTATCCGCTAGCAACCAGGAGGTGGTGAAGGCAAAGTGTGGAGGACAAATTATTGACAGGCATTTCATGCAGGTCTCCGGGTCGTTCAACATAACAACGCCAGCAGATCATCACATTCTTCTGATTCCCAAAGCTGACAAAGTAAAATCCAGATCCTGGGCGTCAAGAAGTCTCATTATTAAAATGATTCTATGATAATGATATGCAAAAGAAAATATATTCCAGAATTGGTGGAGCGTTCGACTTTTAGCTCTTGTACAGCATTAAAGTCCAACAGTTGCTTCTTTCCGTTATGACAATGACCTACTTTCACAAAAAGGCTGCGTTGGAATTACCGAAAACCATCGCAAATAGAAACGAAACTGCCTGCTGTTTATGGCGTGCTTTAATGGCACCAAAACCTTTTATTCCGTCAGTTGAAAGTAGTGATATTCACAAGACATTTGTCATAGCGTAGGAATTATGTTCTCATAAATGAAAAAAAATCATGGAATCCATTTTTTTATCAGATACAGACAAACGCGATCTTTAGAATGAGAGTTGGCCGTTTACTTGCAACTTAATTTGCCCGTAAAATGTAAACTGATAAGAAAAAAGGGAAATCTTAACAAGTAATGCCACAATGGACATCTTGCACCACAAATGTAAAACAAACCCCATGATGACACCTGCTCCTCACTTTGAAAGTACCCAAACAATAAAGCTCTGTTTCGCTGCCAACTCTGAGTTAATATTTCAATATGATCTGTCACATTTGCGACATGTGACTAAATGCCGTCAAATCTGAGTACTTTTTATATTGAGTCAGTATGTACTTAGGCAAGTCAGAAAAGAATAAAAGTTTTTAGAATTCAAGTAAAGAGCATGCAATGAAAATATAATACTTCTTAACCAGATTAAGTACAATTAGGCAAACTTGCAACTGCCATACAGCGCTGTTTGCTACCACCGATAGCCCCTTGGGATTTAACCTGACAGAAAACAGGTAAGCCTTAAGTGTCGAAAGGTGTATATTAACAAAGAATGATGCCAAAAGGTAAAATCAAGAAACAAAACAGGCAAGTCTAAAACTTCTGAAATTATTTGCGCCAAACTATCTAACAATCTCTGGATAATTGGAATTTTTTTTTAAATAGTTCATCAAAAGTATATCTTTGAATTCTCTTCACCCAAGTTTAGTTTAAATAAATTTTGTTCTAGACGCAAATTAAATACGACCAAATCTCAAAATGTGTGACAAAAATGTATTATATCCAATAGCATCCAGTATATTCCTGTCAGGGAAAGGACAGTTAACTACTTCAAAATAAAAATAATATACACAATAAAATAAAGGACATTAGTTGCTGCTTTGTACTTTTCACTCAGAAAGAAGACAGGGGCGCCGTAAGAATATTTTTCTCCGCCGAACTAATGATAAACATATACCATTCTACGCACCTGAATAACGGAAGAGCCACTGGATTGAAGCGGATAATCATTGCTTGATAATGCATGATGGTGAAACATTATATGGTCATTGCAGCGACAGACATCTGACTAGTAATCGCAAAGTTATTTTAATCACCTACGTAAATGTCTTGGTAGGAAATGTGTCCTTGTCAATATTAGCTCTGCTAATAAAAATTAAAGGCCCCGGAGTGCAATGATTACAAACTTGTACATAACACAACCAAACAGAGTATCATGAATAACGTATGTTCCTAAAGCCAATAAGCTCTTGGCGTTGGTGGTGGCTTTTTCTATTTACCGCTTGGCCTGGGAGTAATGTGTCTCAGACGCCGCAGCACTAGGGTGTTACCCACGCATATTACCAACGATGCGGCGGGCAGTAATTAGGGTATCATCGATTAATTAAGAACAAGCAAATGGGACCTAGACTCAACTGGCCTACTTAATTCTATGTGTTCTATTCAAGGAAATCCTTTGCCCCTCATGAGACAACATCCAATTATCAAACAATGACTTGAGCGATGACAGACGGCCATTTGAATCGACGCGTCCTGTTGCGGAATAAAGAGGATTTTCAGGCAAGAGTCACTATTCATTTACTTGAAACGGGAAGTAAACTTACAAGTACAAGCAATCACAAGTCGTGGACAGCTCCCACCAGCCCGACCACTTTCTTTGCTGGGCTAAGAATATCTAACTTAAAAAGTGGAACTTTTTCATTTTTTGGGGGGGGGGGGGAGGAGGAGAAGGAGCTGTGAGAAACGGCTTTAGCAGTCGTGGGTTCTACTCGATGGAAGGGTATTTTGAGAGGTCATGCATCTTACTACATTGTCCTGGCAGACGGTATGTTCTAATACAAGGCCATGCCTAATAATTGCCTGCTGAAGCGCCAACGCCAAATTTCATTTTGTATTTGGTTCCAAGTATCACGACTGTGAAATACTGGGGCAAATACACGTTCATATTCCTGCACATTTCATTGTATTTTTGTACTTGTTTGCATTGATATTTAGCGAAGGATTAAAGCGCTTCTATGGGATGAGTGTATCTGTTGTCACAGGCAGAAATGAATATAATACAAGGACAAAATGTACACATAACAACATGGCTATTCTTACAAAATCGAAAAATGGTTTCAGCTAGTTTGCTTGGGGAATTCAACTGAACACATAAAGTGTGTAGGTATCATAAGGCTAGGGTAGTTTTTTTCCCCACAATCTTTAATTGCATTTAACAGAAAGCTGCATAGCTTTGATGAACATGCAATGGCTGAAAGCTTTTATCAGGCCCGACACTGAAAGAGTTAACTGCCAGTTTCAGACTACCCAGCTGACCAGTTTGCTTTCAAGTTATATTGGCCAAATTGACCAAAATATATGGCCTTTCAGTCACTTCTCCTATTGATCTAACTCGTAGACCCATTTGTCCTGACTGCAGACGGCCTGTATCATTGGCAAGGCAACATTCGACTGGAGGGGGGCTTGTTTCTGTGGCACAGACAATGTATATCTATGTATAGCCTCATGGTACGCGCTCCCTTTTTTTCTTGTATCCAATGGAGCCACGAAGGCACGTCCGCTGAAACGGCCGTTGTTTATAGATTTATGAGTTGGAAGAATGCTCAACAAGTAAGCCCGTGTCACTTGATGCGTTTTTGTCACCACGCAATGGATGTGTTCATGCAGTTGCTTATATTGAGATCTATGGTTTAATTGGAATGCGGAAACGAAAAATAACAAGAACAAACCTGTCACGTTCCCCTTTTATTGTCTGCCATTTTCTATTGGACCTAAATATGATGTTGAAGCTTATTCGCCTTTCAATTGTTGCTTGTGATCCCAGAAATGTATATGTCTTCTTTAATTTCTACCACGTTTTCATTATTGCCAAAAAAAATAAAAACAAAAATGAAATAAAAATAATGGGACTCCTAAAACTCCTTGACATTTTCGAAAGGCCGTTTCGTCATGTTCGTATAAATGATAAAAGCATGGTAAAATGGTCCATCTGATATTCAACTCATTTGCTCCTGCTACTTTTCATTAATCATAACATACTCATAAAAAAACGTTTTTTCTTGTCACTAAATTTTCAAAAACCACTATCCTTAGAGAGTATTGCATTCTAAGATTAAAGTGCAACTCAGGAACATTCAAAAAGGTTTACTTGGCCTAACAATGATGAACATTATTATCATTGGCAGATTGAACAACAGAAGACAGGGTCAGCAAAATTGCCACAGTAGGTTAATACTGATTTGTATTGCATCCAAAGTCTCTCAAGGTACCTTTGTATGATAATGCACGAGAAACTCCGAAAGTTTGGCAGATAAGTATGTACATGTGTTATTCTGCATGGTGGAATCGCCTGCTTCCTGTGTCACAGGATATTTCAACCTATGAATGAAGCAGCTTTTGTTTTTCTCCCAGATTCATCAAGCTGCAAAGTGAGTGCAGGGGTAGGAAGAGAGTTACCTGCAGTCCCACATAGAGAGTTTGGTTGGCAAGGAATTAATATCGTTTCAAGATAAAACTGTTCTCCCATTGTGTGATGTTTTGATAACCGTGACAAGTACCATCGGTATATAAAAACCGTCTTGAATAGCGTATTGCTGGACATAACCAATAAAGATTTTGCCTTCCTTGAAAGGAGTTTTATGTTTTAAACATTCAAAATGTCGTCCATATGAACACGGCTTGGTGTGCATGTGGATATAACTAACGTTAATGTTTATATAAATAAAAAAACAAATAATGATGCTGAATATGATAATTATTATTATTACAACAGTAGCACTTATGAAATAAAACAAAAACAAACAAGCAAACAATGAAAAACAAATTGATGCATTGTAGCCCTACGCATATTTGCATATAACTATAAGATGAATATGTGAAAATAGGCAAAAAGGAAATACCTTTGAGATATTTAAACATTGAAATCGGGCAGCAATGTTAGTCTGAGCCTAAGCGGGTCATGGTCGCTGTGTCTATAAACCTTGCACTCAAATTTGGGTCATGCTACAAAAGCCAAAACAGTGATGAGGAGAAATTTACATCAGATTGTATGTTGCAGAGACCATTAAAGTCTGTGTTTACCACTGTAGCCATCTGATTTAAATGGCATGATTTTGTACTCCTGTAAATGGAAAGGCGACTATCGTTTTCAGCGGACAATATTTGCATTGTTTGGTGATTTCTTTGCGTGCGCCTTAAAAATGGACAGCTGAAATTAATGATGCATGCCTCAGACGAAAAAAATAAGCCACCTAACTTAGGACCATGGCTGCTATAAGTGGCTATTTGTTCAATATTTTGTCTTTCAATCATGGATGAAATATGTCAGGATATTATGCTCTTTGCCGTTGAACTAATCTTGTGAATGGTTGCTAGAACAACAGTGTTAATAAATTTAAATCTAGTTTCGAAAAAGTCAACAACTGATATGCAGCATACAAGAAAAATCATACGCCCACGTACACCTTCATTTTGACACTGACCTTAAAATTATAATGTTATACATGTCTTCAAATCGCTCTACAACTTGAATTACTTTGAGTGTTTGAAAACATTTTCTCCTTGTAGCAAGCATAGGCCAAAAGGCACGTATCTTTTGGCCTTTTCAGAATTCCCGCTGCCTCGACCTTTCAAGTCCTTGTGCCGTTTTCATTATGCAACAAGCAAGGTTGACGTCTGACTACATTGTTTACAAATAACTAGACAGCATTTGTTGTGCCGGAATTTTTGAAAGAGGCAATGCAAATATTAGGGCTAATACTATAAATTGTTATTGTTTCCTACACCTAGGAACTTATGTTACGAGACGATATAATGCTGTGCATTTCAATTAAAACTACTACAGTCAGATGACATAGAATAGAAAATTGCCTCTTAAATAATGTAAACATGAGATAATTAGGTTCGACACCATATTATAACTCTTTGTCTTTTGAACTACCCAGACCTCCAAATTTAATTTAATTTCTTTCAGAGCCTATAGACGATATAAACAGGTGTACCATTACTGAGCTGTCGAAAGGCTTCTATTGTCAGTTTGACAAATAAAGAAAGATTTGCTTCACTGAGTGCTCATTACACTCGTTTTCACCATTTACGCAGTTTATTGGCATTTTACACCACAGCAGGCAGATTTTGACTGGCGGTTTAAAACGACATCTGCTTTCCACGACTTTTGAGGCTGGTAGTGGTAGACCACTGTTACCACTGGCCGGCTACGTATTGTATAAAAAGGTGTGTAAGTGTAAAAGTACTGAACTGTCATTGAACTTCAGCTTTTCTTTGAACAAAACTAGCTGAGTCGCATTTGCTGTAGTCAGAGTTGCTTTATTCATGGTCATGCTGGTAATAGTACAGTCAAGAGTGTTTGTGGGGCAGTTCGAGCCTCCGGCACGCGGGGCCCCATTTAGATAAGCATTGCATCACAACAACAGCCCACGGATAAGTATTGTAACCCATCCCCCCCCCCCCCCCTCGTTCCTGTGGAACATTCTGGCCCACAGAAGAGGCTTTCGACCTCTAGGTCGAACGTAAGTTCAATTCAAGTTTACCTTAGTTTCCTCTCAGGTCTATCTTAACTTTGATCCTGTATTCAATCCTGTTTTACAACCTGTTTTCCATTCTGTTTTCAGCAAGCTGTCTGTTCTATAACCTGAATCGAACTTAAGATGAACATGACGAACATATGATAAACCTGAATGAAAGTTAAGATGAACCTGTATGGAACTTACGGTCAATGCTAGTAGTATACAAAATGGGGTTTCTAGCACAACTTGAGCTACCTGCACATGAGGTCCCACATAGATGGCCATCCGTAACCCTGTCCCGTTGTTCCGAGGGAACGTCCAGGTCTGCGGTAAGGGCCTGGGAGCCAAAGCGAAGTCCGTTTTAATTTCGATTCTTATCTTCGTCAGGTTAGTTTGATCATGTTGTCCATCTTTATTTGCAAGCTGTTTTGGAATCGATTTTACATCCTACCTGTTGTTGCTGCTGATTTAATCACAGAATTTATTAATTCCTGTGCCATTTCCTTCTTATTTAAATTTATAACCATTTATCAATTACGGTTTCCTATGAAAAACATGTGCGTGTATCCCCAGTATATACATATTCTGGTTTACCGGCAAAACTGTCTTTTTATACCGGGAGTATCATAAACTGGAGTAAGCTCACTATACGTGCAGACACAGATGAAAATAAAATTATATATTTTAAACATTAATTAAAAAGCATACAAACAAGCATGATAAAACATTCACTTGCATGATCGAATGCGATTAAGTGCCTGAATCTGAAACGTGTAGGCACCTGCGTATTAAAGTAACATGCTTCATGTGGATAGCGTTTATAGATGTCATCAAAAACGTTAGCAACCCAGTAGTTGTTTTACGTTCTAAAATCC
Source organism: Hermodice carunculata (assembly GCA_964020975.1). Taxonomy (NCBI): domain Eukaryota; kingdom Metazoa; phylum Annelida; class Polychaeta; order Eunicida; family Amphinomidae; genus Hermodice; species Hermodice carunculata. The sequence goes on along the minus strand of OZ026614.1, from coordinate 82,140,160 downwards.
AAGCACCATACATATTTTCAAATGAAATAAAAGTAATAAGTTGACACATGTTTTGGGTTATTCCTTCACTCATTGTCTGGGACCAAACAAACGTCTGAGTGATCCCAATTCTATTGCAGCTATAGATACGATTGACCAAGGGTTTTGACATATACTTGTTGCAAAAACAATCGGAGAAGTCCCAAATACGTGGCAAAGTTTGGAAAAAAAAAACTTTAAAAAAAACCTAGATCTACTGATCATACTGGAACAAACAACACGACACGTGAGTAAGCTGATACTGTCACACTACAGCTATGTAAGCAAGAACACAACATACAATGCTGCGAAGTCAAAAACATAGCTCTGTAAAGTGTTTGTTATGACAATGATAAAAGGAGAGAAAAAAACTTGTGAATGCCGCCCTACATATGATTTGTTCTAAAAAAAATGGGCATTATATAAATGATGAATGACATTACTGGTGATTGCCAAGGAAAGGATGTCCGGCACCTTGTATATATAGGAATACAGAGTGCAGACAGTTTTAGTTTGGATAAGACGACGCTGGCCCTGCCACTATCCAGGATGAGAATCGCCACATGGATTAACTCGCCTCATCAGAGAAGAATAAAGTAGGCCTCATAAATATCACCAACACGGGTAAACTAGCCTCATCAGAGAAAAGTAAAGTGAGGAAACACCATATGGATAATGTGGCACCGGCAAATATACAGGCCAGCGCCCTCACACAGAGAGCCGTTTCCCTCAGGTGGCCCATGTAAACAGTGTAACAGGGAAGGTACAAATGTTCAGAGAAGAAAGAAAATAAATAAAGATACTTCTATGAACTAAGATTACTTTAATTAAGAAGCTCTGACCAAATGGGATGCCAGTAAGTGTTGGCTACTCCATGGTCTGACAAAGTTCTCATTATGAAGAAGAAATCTCAACAAGTTGACAAATCCATCTTGCTCATATGTATCATAGTTGTTGCCCACTTTATGAGCGCAGTCCTCGATGTTAAAATATGCCTTGAGTGGGGGCACACCGACACATATTACTCTGTCAATGATTCTGTTTCTTTCGGCTCGACCATCCAGAACATATTTAGACATGAGAAAACTACATAACGTTCTATACGGAGAGTCAGTATCAAATTTTTGTTTAATTACCTGTCATATATATTCGCATGTATATATATATATATATATATATATATATATATATATATATATATATATATATATATATATATATATATATATATCAGAATGCATACACACGTATTGGTTTACTGGTGATCTAGTGTCCTTGCTTCACCGCCCATTTCTGTTTACGTATTGCTTCATGTTTTTTTGTATTCTTTAAAAAAATGTTTCACTGTATCCTTCCTGTTACATGTTGTATCATTGCGTAATTTGCTGAGGACATATTATATTTTTGCATCTATCACCATGATTATGTCTACCGTTATGGCCGTATGCTTACCGAAGTATTGCCTCATCTTATGCCAATGAGATCAGTCTTTGCTGTACAGCATGAACCCTCTCCGACAATGTTCTGTCTAAATTATGGTACACGTTCCTGGTCGTCAAGATAATTTTGTGAGTACTGTCTTTTTTTTGTCAGTCAGGATTGCTTTATTTATGTTTAAATCGTACTGTAATCTTAGACGTATCTTAACATATTTTGGGGGGTGGGGTGGGGTGGGGGGAATTACTTGTATATATGACATTCATTCGAATCCAGGGCCTGCAGATACCTTCGCACAAAATATACTCAAACTTTCTACATGCTAATAGTCGGAGTTTTAAAAGTTCAGGTAAACACCATGAACTCTTTTATTTGGCTAATCTAAAAAAAATCAATATTCTTACTTTGTCCGAAACGTGTTTCAGTAGCAGCTTACCAAGTGAAGTGTTATTTGTCGAAGGTATTGGCCTGCCAATCCGCAAGGATCGGACTGCTCGACCCGGAAACGTGTTGCTATATACACAAGGAACTGACTACCCTGTTCCTGCCGTGCTGATTTCGAATCGCTCGCCAAAACGTTTTATGGGTGACATTTCGTCTCAAGTTTAGATTGGTACTGTTAGGGACGCATTATCACCCACCTGGCCATTGTGCCGCTGATAACTTGTTTCTTCGTGATCCTCATCATTCAATCACCAGTGCTCTTGAAAGCTATCCCAAAATACTCATTGTAACCGGTGAGTTACACGACAGGTGTAGATCGTAGAATTTTAACCACTCGGAAAGTGACCTGGGTCTGGAAATCGTCAATCCTGGAATCTCTTTGCTGTCATTGTTGGGTTTGGAATTAATGAATATGGATCATGTTTTTCTGTACTATTTGAAAATTACTTCATTGCCTATGTTTTGCTGTGGGCTTTGTTCTCCGACTCATAGTTATAGTGGAGGTAGAGTGTGTTTATAATGTTCCAGATTCATAAATATCACAAAAACGATGTAGGCCTACTTTACTCTTTTGCTGTAAACTTAGCTGACTGGCAAGTCGGGAGAACTGAAAGGTGACAGGCCTAACAGGTCTCTTTTTATTTTTGGCAGAAGTAACGAAATTTGTGTTTTGGGTGGTTAGGCCTATACATTTTGGAAAAGAACTAGACTAAGTATCTGCAGTTAATGATGAATATTTCTAAGGTTGAGAGGACGGGTTTAAAACCACAAGTTGCTTTTTCTGGGTGACTGCCTGTCTCGAGTCGGGAATGAAATTTGTTTCGTCACGTTGGTATTGGAAGAGAAATGTTGATGGTTTGGCAAGTCTGAAATCTGTTTGCTGTCATTGTTGGGTTTGGAATTAATGAATATGGATCATGTTTTTCTGTACTATATATCAACATAACCTATTTCAATGAATATCGGATCCTATCCATATTAATGATTTGACAGAAAGTCTTCTTGATCTAATCATAACCGACTCACCCGGTTATATCTATAACATATTTATTTTCACCCATCTGTATGTCAGATTCAGATTCTCTTTATTCTTGACCAATCAATACATGTGTAAATATATACACAATTGAATATAAGCAGAAACATATAGGCCAAAGGGGCTCATATTAAAGCATCTGTGATGTGCTATCATAAGAGCCCCTATATTGGCTATATGATTGGAACAGATGATATTAAAAGTAAAATTAATACAAGGTATTATATTTGTAATATGGCATCTGCAGGTTTATTGACAAGATGACACAAAGTCGTCAATCATCAAAATGAATTCAATGCAAACAAAAACATCGACATGCATGTATGTATATTATTCTAAGTTAGACTGATGTGTTCAACTGTGGTACATTTTGACAAGTGAAGCAGTTTGCTGCAGTGCAGATTCTTTGATAGTCATTTAAGAATACACTTTTTATGTACCTTATGAAATCCAGGAGACAAGTGTTTCTGTTTTTTCTATAATGTTTACATTTGTATTCTTTATAATTATGGGAATGTGGTATCTCAAGCTATGCTGTGCAAATGTCCTACTTACTCGACTAATAAAAGCCTTCACAATGCCTTGTGTTATGATTGTGTTACAGTGCATGGAACAAGAGGCAATGATAGGAGTTGTTTGGGCAGATTATTGTACACAAACTTATAATAAAACTTGAGTTCAGAAAGCGTAAAAATGTCTGCAGCTTTTAGTAACTTTAAATTTTTAAATTTCGGTTCGGTATGTTCATTGTATTTGCTGCAGGTCAAACAGCGCATAGCTTTCTTCTGCAATTTTTCTATTTGTGAACTTTTTAAGTCCGATAATAGTATACCATAGTTAATGTGGGAAAAAAAACAATCATATATTGTAATTTTCTCTTTCGGGGGAAAGTAGGACTTCAATTTATTTCATATACTTATGGCTCTGGAAATTATGGTTGATATTTTTATTTTGTGATAATTCCACGACTATTTATTATCTAAGGTAAGTCCTAAGAAGCTGTGGGTGTTGACATGCTGTACAGGGACATCATTTATTTTTATTTCAGGTAAATTCAATTTTGTGTGCTTGATAAAAGAGCATAAATTTTGATTTGTTTACATTCAGGGAAAGTTCGTTAACCTTGAGCGACCTGTTGATTTGTGCAAGTTCATTATTTATTTATTCATTCATTAAAATTTTGACATGGAGAATCGAGATGTAAAGAGGTTGTCAGAGTAGTGTCATCTGCATATAACGTAAAATTTAACAAATCACTGGCATTAATAATATCATTCATATAGATGATGAATAGATGATGGCCTAAAATAGAGCCTTGAGGCACCCCTGAAGTTATTTGTAAAGAATTTGTACCCTCAAAGTTGACAAATCGTTGTCGATTTGTTAAATATCTTAAGTTTGTAGCAAGCTTAGAGATATGCAATTTACTCCATAATATTGGAGTTTTTTTCAATAAAATATCATGATTGAGAGTATCAAAAGCTTTTGATAGATCGAGAAATATACATAAGGGTATTTCTCCTATGTTTGTTTTTTCAATTATATTGTTCACAAGATCAACAGCAGTAAGCTCTATTGAATGACCTTTTCCAAAACCATATCGGCCTTTATAGAATGATTCATTTTCATTGCAAAATACTATAATTGATTGTAAGTTACTTTTTGAAAAAAATTCAAACAATGTGGGTAGTAACAAATGGGACCATAATTGGTGAAAAGTTGCTCATCGTCTTTTTCTACAGCGCGAGTATCCTTGCAATCTTTAATCTGTCTGGAAAGATGCCTGTATTTAAACTTTGATTTACAATTGCAGTAATTGGATATGCAAGAAATTCCTTCAATTGTTTGACGACTTTAATGGAGATTTTATCATGACCAAAACTAGGTTTGGGTTTCATTTGATATATGGTTTTCGAGATATCATCTGCAGTTATTTCTTTGCAATGAAAATTGTGATGAGGGGTTTTGTTGAGATACTTATCGAAATTTATTTATTTTTTTTTTTTTTGGTTTTGAGATATGCTTGGAAAGATTAGGTCCAGAGTTTGTAAAAATGTGTCAAAGTTATTATCGTTATTTTAGCATTAATAAGTTGTCCATCTATAGTGACATACTCAGGAGCAGATTTCTTTACTTTTGATCTATGCAGTATATCGTTTACGGTTGCCCATGTTTGTCTTATATTATTTTTTGTACTTCATAAAAAATTACATCATACCCTTTGCATATTTCCAGATCTGTCTGACCATTTCATTGTATTTTGTGCTCTCTCTACTTCTCATCACATAGATCGCCCTTTCAAACGTAAAATTATGGATTACAAGAGAGCCGATTTTGCAAACTTAGGTTATGCTGTCCTTTTATTGTGCTCCATTTGACACTGGCTTAGAAACATTTGATGACATAAACAATATGGCGTTTTACTGGACAAATCTCTTCACTGATCGATGCGATCCATTTATCTTTTTACATGATATTCTCTTCAGACTGAATTATAACCCATGGGTCATCTGTAAGATAAAACAGTCACTTAGACAAAGGGATTGCGTATGAAAACGTTTGAAGCTTCACAGCAGCAAAATGTGACCGTTTACGCTGTCTCAAACTCTTAACCTAGGACGACTTTACACCTTTTACAAACGGAAGCGTAGCATAGCTGATAATGCCCTCCGCTGTTCAAACAAATCGTACTTTTTCCAAAATTTGCGGCGAACTTGATTCTAAGGATATTAACCGTAGAAATGGTGTTCTCCAATTCCGATAGTGACTGGGGAAAAATGGATGATAATAGGTGCCGATTGCCTGGCGACCAACCTGGGACTAACATAGTGAATGAAGAGATAGAGATTTCAACTTGGAGGAATAAAACAATTTCTCCCTGTATGGTCTCAAGTGATGTATTAACCTTCATTGAGACTCGTGGAAATGTAAACACTATAAAGCTTATAGTCTAATCTTGCCCAAAATATGACCAACTTGCTTTAATGTTTGGTGGCAAAATAAACACAACGATAGAGACTACACCATGTACACTGCTGCACTACAGATAAATACAATGCAAACTGTAAAAATAGATATTTGGTTCAGCGTGAATAATATGCATGCCTTCAAATTTATAACAATTTGAAATGTTTCGTTTTTGCATCGATTAGGTTGAATATGTGCTGTTGCTATGACTGCCAAGACGGACTCAGGAGGATGGATAGGTAACCGAAGGTGAAGCGTGCCTTTTGCACTTTTCCGGATCTGTCATCTGAAATGTATGTACCGTTTTCAGAATACGTGTTATGGCTGAAGATTATTGCTAACTAAGTCTACCATATGCGTTTATATAAGACCTATGTACTGGTAAAAATATAAACTCTTAGAAAACTTTTCACTTTTTGCACTTGGTTGCAGCTGAGATCAGATTTTGGTGCCTTGGCCAAATCAAGAACTTTGGATGTCCTGGGATACAATCACTGCGTAAATACGTGGTGTTTGTTTCTTTCTTCCCTTTTTTTTGTTTGTTTTTGGTTTTGTTTTTGTTTTTGTTGGGGGTTAGTTTTTTTGTTATATATATTACTTTGGGTTTTTTTTTTTGTTTTGTTTGTTTGTTTGTTTTTTTTTTCTTTTCTACTAAACCAGGCCAGACATCGGACTTTCATTGTGTCTGTGTGGCAAGACAGGCACATCGTTTTTCTTTCTTTCTTTCTTTCTTTCTTTCTTTCTTTCTTTCTTTCTTTCTTTCTTTCTTTCTTTCTTTCTTTCTTTCTTTCTTTCTTTCTTTCTTTCTTTCTTTCTTTCTTTCTTTCTTTCTTTCTTTCTTTCTTTCTTTCTTTCTTTCTTTCTTTCTTTCTTTCTTTCTTTCTTTCTTTCTTTCTTTCTTTCTTTCTTTCTTTCTTTCTTCTCTCTCTCTCTCTCTCTCTCTCTCTCTCTCTCTCTCTCTCTCTCTCCCTCCCTCCCTCCCTCCCTCCCTTCCTTCCTTCCTTTCTCTCTTTCTTTCTTTCTTAAGAAGCAAATTTGTCCGACATTTCATTTGAAAAGTTTTAGACGTAGAAACTCCAAACTTGACACAATTATATTTCTAGAGATGAAGTCTCCCCTTTTATAATAAGAGCTCATGCTTTTCGAAATTATGCACATGAGGGCTAATTAAAATTTTAAATCTTCAATATTTTATATACTATAGTAGATGTGGTTTGGAGGGTATAGGAGTTGGATCAAAGCAAGGCAAAGGTCGCCTCACATGTCAAGGTCATTCCAAGGTCCAAGATCATGTCAAGGTCAAAGGTCAATTTTAGGTCAAAACGTCATTTTAAAGATCAAGGTTCACTTCAGGTAGAAGTCGTCTCAAGGTCAAAGGTCATGTCAAGGTCAAACCCACTTTCGATGATTGCTTTCTTTTAGCCATCACTTTGGTCAATTTTTATTAAATTTTGCTCATGTTGGGCTCAAATTGCAGCTATTGTAGCACCGAACATTTGTAAAACTTACATGTGACCTGTCAAGGTCAAAGGTCAACATCATTTGGACCTTTGAAAGTTTAATCCAGCCATAACTCGGCCAATTTCCATCCAATTGTAATCACGTTGGGCTCAAATGGTTGGAATTGCAACACTGCACATTTTTGTAGAAAGTGTGACCTCTAACGGGCAAAGATCAAGGTCATTGGCCCTTTGAAAGTTTCATTCAGCTATAACTCGGCCAATTTCCATTGAATTCTAATCATGTTAGACTCAAATCGCGGTATTGCAACATTGCACATTTTTGTAAGAACATGTGACCTCTAACGGCCAAATGTGAAGGTAATTTAGCACTTTGAAAGTTTCATCCAGCCATAAGCTTAATGTAATATGAAATACAAAAGGACAAAAGTTGTAGCATTTAATATTTACCACTTTTAATGGCACACAGACAGATTTGCTTTGAAGCAAATCTTCATTTCTAGTTAAAGTGTGTGTTTCAGCACACACTTTTCTGTTTTTCTAGGAATTCTTTATTTCTTTCTTTCTTTTTTTCTTTCTTTCTTTCTTTACAGGCAAATTTGTCCGACATTTCATTTGAAAAGTATAACATGTAGAAACTCCAAACTTGGCACAATTATACTTCTATATATAAAGTCTGGCCTTTTTATAATGAGAGGTCATGCTTTTCAAAATTATGCAAATGAGGGCTAATTAAAGTTTTAAATCTTCAATATGTTATATACTATACAGTCCATTCCACCAAGCGAGCTCTGGGGGCCGTCTCATTAGTTGTGACCACAGTGCTGGTGGGCTAAACAGCCTATCACTGACCTCTTTGCCCTGCCACTCAACCCGGCTGCTATAATTAGTAGTGTTTGTAAACAGGTTCACATGGGTGCTGCTGTAGACATTTATATGGGTTTTATTTTCACTTTTGTAGCGTCAAATAATTGGATTTTTTACAAAATTATTCGGCTAAAGGGACATCGTTTTACTGTGGAGCTGGCCCTGCTATGTGTCTGCCACCCCACCAAACACACATGACCAGTGATAGTGAATGATTGGTATCAAATGGCCAGCTTATTCCAAAGTCCTGGCAAGTGTAACCACATCAAAATAAACCCTACTCTTTCCTCTTAAGTTTATGTGTATATTATTACCCCCAATAGATTTCACTCATAATCGGGAGCCTTTATCAACTGAATGAGTTAATTTTGTCATATAAACATTGGCTGCATTGATTGAATAGCTATGTCTGTTTGGTAATTTAATTATAAGTTAATGTTTTCTTTCTGGACACCAGTCAGTTTGGGCTACATTATTTATATTCAATTACACAGTCCAGCAAATGCTCAATATCCCTGCTCATGCATTCTATCATGTCTGTGTGCCAACACAGACATATTGTTCTTTCTTTCTTTCTTTCTTTCTTTCTTTCTTTCTTTCTTTCTTTCTTTCTCTCTTTCTTTCTTCCTTTCTTTCTTCCTTTCTTCTATACCAGCAAATTTGTCCGACACTTTTCTCGGACACTATTATACATAGAAAGTCCAAACTTGGCATGATTGTACCTTCGTACAAGCAGTTTGACTGTTTTATACAGAGAAATGAAGATGTTTAAAATTATGCAAATTAGGGGCATTTGAAATTTTCAATCTTGAATATCTTCAATAGTATAATAGAGATGTCATTCCAACTTCTACTAGGGGGTTGTTGACCATTGGCACCTAATCACCTAATGAATTCAAAACAAAAGTTGTAGCAATTTGAATTGCTAAATAGCACCATTAGAAATTTTAAATCTTGAATGACTTCAAAGCTATAATAGATAGAGATGCCATTCCAACTTCTACTCCTGTTTTATGGAATAGTTGTACATTGCCAAACCAATATGCTTTGAAGACACACACACTGATTTGCTATGCAGCAAATCATCTTTCCTAGTTGGTATTAGTTTCATCTGGAGTTTCATTGTTTGTGCTGGTACCAATCACTGGTAGTTCTTCAAATGTCGTTTGTGTGCCTTTTTCAGCTGAGGGTTTTGCTTGAGGTCCAATGTCATGAGCATACATGACAGGTTTGTTTTCAGGGGAGATTTCAGCTCTCTTGTTTCAGTATCTATGTTAGTATCAGTTTCAACTGTTTTAGATAATGCTGACATGACAAATGCCCTGGGAGGCTTTTTAGGGGACCTTGTTTGTGTAAGATGGCCAACTGTGTCCGTACAAGTAGTAATTTATAGAAATTAAATACTGCAAGTGCCAAAACAGCTATTGTGATGATAATGTTAAAACTGGGTAAACCGAGCAACACTGAGTAAGACTGTTTGACATAATGTAATCAATAGGAGAGTTCATTTACAGCTGACACATAAGCATCCATGTTTTTCTTAGCCAAGTGCGCAGTTTAATTCAAATCAACTTGGAGAAGTTTATCTTCTTTAACTACTTGTTGCCAATCGTGTTTGTATGCGTGAAACTGAATTGTGTGAAGTGTTAACAGCTTTGGGAGAGCAAGACTGCCACTTATATTAAAACTAGATTTGCAAGCAAGGACATGTTGAGCATGCATAAGGCTCGCTGGGTACAGGGAAGTTATTTGTTCAGACTTTTAACATTCATTTTAAGTTGGTGAGTAAAGTGAAACTGCTGATCGAACTTTGCAAGCACAAGGCAACTTTAAGAATACAAAATTGACATGATGTGAATTTTAGAGGAGGTTTCAATGCACATATCTTTATCAAAAACGGATCACTGCTGTTTAAAAATACCCGACCTTGTCCCAAATCAGAAAATGTGTAAGTCTGTATTTCTCTGGCTGGTATCAAATGGGTTCGACGCTTTGTTTTTATATATTCTAGTTCATCATGAAATAAAGCTGAAGCACAGGAGGGTTTTGTACTGTCATTCATGGCAAAGACTCTGGGACATATTTGAACTTGTTTTCCGTAACATAGTTCCAATGATGCTCTCCTGGTTATTCCTATATATTCTCAAAAGCCGGTAATTGTGGTCACCTGTGTTGTGTGGATTGTCACAGTTGGAACTGGCAAAGCAGTAACATGATAAAAGTAAATTAATATGTCTGTTGTTCTGATAGAAATTTTTATTTTAATGTACAATTGATTTCTTGTCCTGGCATATATTACATTTGGAACAGTATAATTATAGTAGCTGACATCTGTTTGTGCAAAACGGAAAGTTGGATAAGTGTTTATGAGTATCGAGTGTAATTGATTCATAACTATTTTCAATTTATGTGGGGGAACATAATATATTGGTAGATATCCTTCGAACAAAGTTTGATTGGCTTGCACTCTCATTTCAGAATCTCGTAGTAATCGCTCTACCACATGAACTTCTTGTACGCTATATTCATTCAAAAGATTGATAGCTATTTTGGTCTTTTGTATTTCAAGTACTTGATGCAAAACTGCGACAGAGAGGTGCTGCACGATTTGTTGCCATCGACCTAAAGTATTGATTGTACTATTTAACAGGTTTCTATTGAGTTCTGCTGCACATCTTAAATTTATAATTCTCCGATTTGGTGCTTGTTCATATGATTGCATTTTCTCCAAGGTGATTATAAGATGTTCAACTTCATCATTTTTTTGTTGATTCAATTTCATCAATTTGTCTTTGTAACAGTTTAATATCAGACATTATTGCAGTGCCAAAGAGTGACTTAGATAATCTTCCAAAAAGATTTATTACACCACGTTTCGTTCTTGTAGTAGCTGATTGTGAGTAAAGTGGTATCAAGGCCTAAATTTTCTTCTGATTTTCAGCAAGTTCACTTAAAATTTCCCTCCGGTAAGCATTGTAGGTTTGAAAAGATGCTTTGTACATCAGACACATTGATTTGTTGTTTTCAGGCAAGATTTGATCTGATTGTTTATCACTACTACATAACCTGCCAGATTAATATGTAATTTTCTTTGGAAATGGTACAGCCAATGTGTGTGACCATGTCGTGGCAGAATTCTCAGTTGTCTTATACCTTTTAAACATTATTCCGTTATTAATTCACATCACTATGGGTGGGGAAGTCTGTCTCTGTTCTGGTTGAATGTCAAGTTGAGTTATCACTTAAGTAGTCGCTTGGCGTAGATATTGATGAGAGGATCCAGGAAAGGCCATAATATTAATTATGAGTTTCAAAGAGACCATAAAATACAACTTTATGGTTTGATCATAAATAAATGCAATACAACCTACGAGTGAGATCAGTTAACATCTATAAATGCCAAAAACAGAATATAAAAGGTGTGAAAAAATTTAGAAAATGAATAATGAATACTTTAGGGGCCAAATAACCAAATTAAACAAGACCAAACAGAGAGAAGAGCAAACATGAGGTTGTAAGATAATAAATTGTTGTATTGACGAGCCGTAAAATACAATCTTTTCTCTGCAACACAGCAGCCAGCCCCTCAAGGCATTTATACCAGCTATACTTGGTCATGTGACCACCTGCATCCAGTTTCTCTAATAGGAAATTAAAAGAAGAAAAATATTTAAATGACCGAACTCTGACGTTCAGGATGTGCATATGAAAGGAAGTTAATGTGACTGTGTGTGTGTTTGCCAAAAGGTTTGACACGTCAGCATGAGACATGAACTTGTCTTATGATATTTATCACGTTTAGAAAGTTTGCCCTCTAACTGTTAGGCGGCTTTAATTTTTTACTACTAGGAGGATATGACAAACGCATTACTGTGTTTTTGTAAATGACTGCAAAATGGCTCTGTACATTGGTTTTAATTGGTCGACCGGTCTTGCAAAATAAAACTTATCTATCTGAGGCAAAAGCTCGGCTAATACAAGGAAACACGAAAGATCAAGAGATCTGAAAGGAATACTCCTTGGTTTACAGATTAATTCTCCAAGGCAGAAGATAGATTGAAACATTGGAAAAATTTACTTTCAAAATATACACAAGATCCTCGTATAATGCAACCATATTTTCGAGGGTTGAAGGCATTTAAATGACTGCACAAGGACGTATAAAGCCGCTATTATATATGAAATGTCGAAAGTTCATACTAATAAAGAAAAGAAATTTTGTAAACAGGTAAACTATTTGTTTAATCAGAGCAAACTGCCTCACACTGGTTATTTTTTAACAATTAATATATGAGCAAAAAAGAATCGGAACATATGCTCAATGTAAATGGGAGGCCAGACTCAATAGACCTGCAACCAAATTAAGCTAAATTACTATCAACCTTACGTGATAAATCTGAAAACATTGATCATAAACTCCACAAGCTCTTCACCATATAAGAACTCTACATGGTTTAGGAAAGAATAAGGTTAAATTATTTTCACAGGATGAAATCTGACTTGCCCAACACACGTCTCTGTCAACTTATTTTTGATTTCTTGCTGGAGGAAGACAGTAGTTGCCAACAACAAGCCAAAGCTTGCCCACAAGCGGACGAAATGCAGAAATTATTTAACAATGTTGCAGGGACCGCACTTATCATTCAGAAAATTCTGATTGCCTACATTTTTTAAGAAATCTTTGGGGACTGACAAAATAAGTCTTATCAATAAAATACATAAAAAAAATGGTTAAGATGGCATCAGATGTTTGAGCGATCGACCTTCGGTTAAAGAAATCTTTTTAATGTCGCGACTTTGCTGGCACACATCTGGAATTTCAAGAACGCACAGGGTGCCTTGGGTTGGGATAAGATAAGAAAAGATGGAGGTTATCCAATGGTCAGTGTGTATTATGCAATGAAAGCAGAAAAGGTTTGACTCATTTCCTGCTCCTGTTCAAGTACGCACAGGGTGCCTTAAGTTGGGAGAAGATAGGAAAAGATGGAGATTATCCAATGGTCAGTGAGTACTATGCAATGAGACAGAAAAGATTTGGCTCATTTCCTACTCCTGTGCCCAGCACTGAATAATATCAGGAACAAATCTATAATGCATTATTGCCACTTATATAAAAACTTGCCTGTATTTTCGGACCTGTATCCACTATCGGGGCAACCTTCTCCATTGAGCTTCGTCCTTGACGCAGTGGGGTGCTTGGCACTTAGCCTATTGCTGACCCTTATTTTATTGCCTCAGGGCGGCTTCTACGTCTGATACACAATATATGGGGCCTACAACTGGTCACTGTTTTTATTTGTATTTATAATTTCAGGTAATGTGCAGTCTGGAAAAGTCCCACAAAAATTGTACATCATATTCATTCGACAAATTAACCTCCCCTTAACACGAATCATACATATATTTTGGACGCTACCTCTTCAAAATATCCAATTGACATGGCTGCCATTGTGAAAATAGTGAGTTCCGCACCCAATGCCAATGGTTTGTGAATGGGCATTGGGACGATCTTGCCTGAGTGGGGGTGGGAAGAGGGTTGAAATATATGAAACCAAAAATATACATTTTGCAATTATTTCAGAGCATCAACAATGATATATGCTGTGGCCGCAGTTCACTTTGATATCCAAATCAAGTGTATTTTTGTGAGACTGTCCCACAATCAATGCATTAATTGCGCAATGCTCAAAATGGCGCTCGAGCGTGCAGTGTCGTATTTGAAATTGTAACTAACGATGATAACTGCTTCAGACACAACCGAGCGGGCAGATTAAAGTTAAGATAATAATCCATGTTTTAAAAGTACTTTAAAGGCCGTTTTCCCTCGTAACTTGGAGAACGGACACCTGGAACCGTGCTCAAAACACGGGTCCACGATTCACTGTGATTTGTCTTTCCAACAAGGCATTGCGCGATGTTTAAATAGGCGCTCAATGTGCGTGCATTTTGCACATGCCTTCGTGTTGCATTTGGATTTGTAACTAACGATGATAACAGCTTCAGACACAACCGATTGTAAGTTATAAAAATAGGCCTACATGTCTGTGACACTGAAGGGGGTGGGGGTGGGGGAGTAGCAACAGACCATATTTCAGATCCATAAGTTATAATTGGTTTAACATATAATTTGAACAGTCAAAGGGCAATGTCTGGTCATTTTTGTATGTATGTATGTATGTATGTATGTATGTATGTATGTATGTATGTGTGTATGTATGTATGTATGTATGTTTATGTATATATATTTATATGCAGATTGAAAGAAAAACCTAATTGTTGCATGACCATTAATTCCTGCAGGCAACTTGTGGGCTTAACGGTACTGAATGGTAAATTGCATATATCATATGACGTTTTCTTATCTAATAATCACAATCTGTACCTTGATTGAATGCTTGATTTGTGTTCCCCACGACCAAGAAACTTATTTAGATAATTTCATGATTCACGAGGACATCCCATTCCTAAGTTTCATAACGGCATGTAAGTGTTAATAAGGTGTATAATTCAATCACTATCGATTTTACAGTATACTGTGAAGGCAATCGTATCGTTGGAAAGATGTGGTTCAAATGCTTACAAATACATCCATACTGAATATGAATCCCCAGTACCCTATTGGCTACATGTACACATTTGACGGCACAGTCTGCGTATGGGCAACCGCTTACAAAAATGGGAATTTTGTTGCTTTTCTTTTCTTTTTTTTTTTTTCCTTTTTGCTTGGAGAGGAACAATTCAAACAAGTTCCATTATGACGTCATTGCGGACTTGAAATGTTTTTTTTTTTTCGGAACCAAGCACTGAATATCGGTTTATCATTGCAAACAGCCTGAACACTAATGTCAGTATATTGACTTAATTTTGCTTATTTTTATTCGGCGGCACAAGACCGTGGAAGTAAAATACAGTAAAGTAATATTTAAAAATATATTTAATAGGACTCATGTCCGAAATATTGCGACTAAAACTTTGGTTGAAAGTTTGAAATTAAAAAACCTTGAAGTTTTATGCACATGATAATAAGTGCATTTACTATATATAAAAGCGTCATGCAAAGATACTATCATATATCCGTAGTATTAGTCCATTGCAAATTCAAATCAACCGTTTGTGGGCAATTTGTCGCCTCATAGTTGTTTACATCTCGTTCAGAACATACATGTTTTGTCCGCTTTAAGACGCCACAATGCATGATTATAGATTTTCGTCCTTGCATAAGTAAAGATTATGAAACTGGATCATTGTATTTTTGGTCACCATAGAGCATCTTGTGTTAATTTTCATTGAAGAATCCAACCATACTTTTGACGACTTCTAAAGCTTTTAACTTAAGTACAGTTTCTATGGAAACAAGTTCTCTTTGTCCATGAGACGTTCGATATTATCATTTAATCCATATCTTAGGAGGTACAGGCGTATTCCTTTCTTATTTTTCTTCATGTATGGAGTGCTGGAACTACGCTGCTTGCAGTCCTATTGTGAGCAGATTGTGAGACATCCGAAGTGTGTTTCCACAAACCAAATCAAATTAATGCGATATGGTGCGGAATTTGTACTTTATTATTACCATTTTTCGGGGCGGGGGCTTGCGTTTTTAAGTTTATAGACTAAACACGTCGCTCTGCATGTCGTGAACCCTCAGCTGACATTAAAGGATGCATCTTGTTTTATCTTTCTATATTCATGATGTAAATAAGTGTCTTGTGACAGACAAGATGCTTTGCAAGGGTGGTGTTTGTTTCTCTATTCCAGGCAACTATGAACATTGTTCCCTCAAGATATAGCCCAAAGCTTTCTGAGATTTGTTATTGCATTCTCTAATTTTTTCTGTTATCATTTTGGTTGCTGAAAAACAAGAACATTGATGGCTTGATCAGTGGTAACAAGTAAGCATATGTGCTCGCTTGTTTTCCCAAACCCTGGGAAAACCTCACTATCGAACATGCACAGTGGTACTAGCTACACACCTGCACACACACACACACACACACACACACACACACACACACACACATATATATATATATATATATATATATAAAATTCCCTAATTTCTCCGAGAACACCTCTGATTCAGATATTTGATAACTGTTGTTACTTATATTTTACTGTTTTTTATATTCTCTTATTCATTGATGGCAGGAAAACATGGGCATGAAACACAATGAAATAATATTTTAACCAAATGTCATAGGACTGATGTCCAAAAAAGTGTAAAAGTTCAATTCAATTCATGAAATGTGAAACCCGTGAAAATACGTACATGTAAAAATACGTACAGTAACAGTATGCCAAGTGAGATTACTCACACAGAGCTACAGTATACTTCAAGACGGGAATTACGATTTTAATCCTTTCTAGGGCGGAATGAGACCGAAACAATTGCTTCTGTTGCAGCAGATTGGACGTGATTCGCTGACCGCTCCCAGGTGGGTGCTGACCTGAGGCTTCCCGTCATACTAGGTGTAACTACAACCCTCTGCAGAGGGTTTTCCATAACAAGGAATCTAAATTGAAACACTGAAGCAGATAACAATTCAGATTCGAGTGTTTTGGAGCCATCTCAATTAAAAACGACAACACGTCAACCCATCTCGATGTTCGGTTCATCCCCTTCACTCAAGAAAATGTGAGGATTTTGCTTCGAGTCTTCTGTTAATAAAACACTTTTCTGAGAGGAAAGTATGCGGACCAGTATAGAACGGCTGCAGTTGTAAGCAATATGAGGTTCTGGCACCGAATTGCGCTCTTCTTGAGTATATTCCCCAATGTACCCCTGGTTTGATGGCATTCATGTAGGTTGCCAATGACTTTGCACTATGGGCTGCCTTCTCGAAACGTATATATTTATCCATGGTATTGGGTTAAGGTAGAATAACATCTTTGGCAACATTTGCAAACTCAATTCAACAAAAAAGGTCATTTCGTTATGTAAAATAGGTTTGTCATATATATTAAACATCGACATAATCCAGGCGTTTCCTTTTTGGGGGGCAGGGGGGTTGCTTTTGTAGTTTTTAATTAGTTTTTTGTTATATTTAAGTTTTTTTGTCATTTTTTAAAGTTTAGCCTGCTGTCGGTAAAATCTTTCAATAACTGTAAAATAAATATATGTTTATAAACTCAAGTCGCTCAATGGCTCTGCTTTTACCGTGATAGAATAACAGTAAAATAAAATGCAAACTGAAATGTGACCACTCACAGCGGTGTACGCAAAAGTTGTCATCTTTGGTGAGCAGGGATATGCCGATCTCTCACCTCCGCGACTAGGGTTGTCGGCCAGGGGTGCATTCCATTAACTTCTTTTAGAGTTCATATAAATCAAATGGGTCTACCAGTACTTGTGATACATTTATGAGGAATCCACGAGCCGCATTCCTGCCGGTTAGAATTGCCCACGTATATTCAGATACTGACACACATATCCTTGTTTCTGTCCTTGCCAATGATCCAGTAATCTAATAAAAAATCAAATCAAAATGGCCAACTTTTATCTTTTGTGTGCGCCTATCCCCCAAATACCTTTAAAAATAAGTGTATGGCAAATAAGGGATCAAAGGGTAGTTTGTATAGAATATAAGTTGGATGTTCTCTTAATGATAAGTTTTGTGAAGAATATAATCAACTTATCGCAGTTTCGGTGTGAAAAGCGCCGATCTTAACCATGTGAACAAAAGCCGTAGCAGGGACAGAGCTTGCCAGCCAATAAGACTGCGTTGAACAAGGTAATTAGTTGCTTTGAAGTGTCCAGACCTACTAAGCGGTCATTTGTTGGACACAAGTGTGCTTTGAGACGGTGTAATGCAACGTGTCTGACCTATCACTTGAGAAAGAGAATGGATCACGGGAGTCGTAATAGGACATTGTACATGGCTACTAATACAAATTTCCAACCACTCGTCACTGCATGACGCGTCGTTTAATGGCTATGATTCATTTTGTTCTAGTTTCAGTGGATTGGGGTTAAGAGCAAGGTCTTCTACAAGCCCTGAACACCCTCATGCAGACAACTTTACCGTGATCAAACCTTTGATGATTCATGAACTTGGATAGCAAGGTAATCTATCTATCTATCTATCTATCTATCTATCTATCTATCTATCTATCTATCTATCTATCTATCTATCTATCTATCTATCTATCTGTCTGTCTGTCTGTCTGTCTGTCTGTCTGTCTGTCTACCTATCTGTCTGCCGGTCGGTCGGTCTGTTTGTCTGTCTCTCCGTTCGTCTGCCCTGTTGTTATATTTGGTAATTACATTTTACACCAGAAAATTATGACATGTTCTATGTGTCCTATTTCAATGTGTTTTGTTCAAGCATTCCTCGGTTGGAAACATTGTTTTGAAAAAAAGAAATAAACTGTTCATCACATTTCAAGAGCTGTTTCTTGTGTTGATTTGTTTTCATCATGCCGGCCCATACCTTGGCTGGGTGATGACCGCTGTCATTACTCCACCACCCCACCAAGGAAGCTTAACCTTGATTCATGAAAAAGTAATGCTTTCATGATAAATGTTATATTGCAAGGGGAGTTAATTTGTATATTTAGTGCAACTTTACGTATTGAACTTCGCAAATTGGGGGATTATGGTCTTCATGGAGCTAGTATCAGTTATCTGCACAAATATGTCGTAATGAGGGCGATAATGAGGTGAGGTTTATTATGGCATATGCAGACAGCAGCTGTGTCTTAATTCTCACGATAAACTTCCAATTTGCGATGTTGAATGCTATAGTAAAACAAGTAAATTTTCGAAACCATAATTGGCTTACCCCAGAAAGTGTTGATGCGAAAAAGCATCAAACACGACCTTTGCAAAAGTCGACCAGGCAATTGCAAATATGTGAATGTACAACCAATAGCCAGGGGTGGTTTTGTGTCTTTTTTTCTCCAAAGGCAAAGTTTTGGTGATTAATTCTCGACTGAGTCAACAGCTTTGCTTAATGCGTCCTGTGTGCCAAGAAAACCTCTTGACTTTGACCGTTCGTATCTTCTTTAAATTTGGAATATAGGCGTTCTGGTATTTGAATAAAAGATACCTTTAGAAGGAACTTCAATCTGGAAACATTGTATCACTATACATTATATATATTTTTTTTAATCTGAAAGCATCATAAGCCTACATTTTGCGATGACCAGTACTGACAGAGGTAACTGCAGCCATCTGGACTTTCTCAAGAAACACACCGCATTCACTAACAACAATGTAAACATCTTTCATATATTAAAAATGGAAGCAAAGTCAGGCTTACGAGCACCTACATTTGTTATGCAAACATTGAGAACACAAATATCATGATGTGAATGAAACAAACCAGAAAGGCAGAACAGATGTGATGAACAAAACATGATTAGATTTTTCCCTTAACACTAGGTAAGCCATCATAGTTAATTATCAATCTGATTATGCAACAGGTATGACTTGATGTTCTCAATGGCAACTTGTCCATAATTTATTTGACAGCTAAAGTTTCAGAACTTAGAATTGTTTTACTAAACGTATGTGATCTTTGGTTTTTAATGTTACAACTGTGCGACGGTATTGTTGTAAACACTCTTCACAGAAGGTTGCACGTATTTGTCGCAAAGTAGGAACCGGTTGCTTTCATCACTGTTGCAAAGAGGACAGGCATCAAACCAAATGTTTTCATAATAAACGAAGCACCAAGCCACTGGCCATACCATAACCGTTACTCGACCCCTTACTCGTGACATTGGATACACCAAATAAAGCCGGTGATGCTGTGGACGTGTGTAGTATCTTTGACGTCTCTTGTAAAATCATTCTACATGATCAGAGAGGCATTGCAGTACTTCTTTGTTTTAAAACGAAATTTCGAACACGTAAACCCTTCAAATCTGAATTCTTTTCCACAACAACCTGATCGACTGTCATGCGGAGATTTGATATGCAAGTTTTCCAAATTTTCCCTTGCTGTTATAATTGTATATACAGTTACGCCCGGCTAAAAGTTAACAGGCAAATGCTTTTTTGCGTTTTGCTGGTGTTTGGCTTGTGTTTGGAAACGTTTGAAAACGTTTGGAATGTGTTTGGAAAGTTTTTGGAATGTGTTTGAAAAGCGTTTGAGAAGCGTTTGGGAAAAATCTCAAACACTTTTACAAAACGTTCGAACACTTTCACAAAGCTACCGAACACTTCTCCAAACACGTTGAACAATTACCCAAACGATTTCAAACACTTTCAAAAACGCATTCAAACACTATGCATTTCAAACACTTCCATTTAATTGATGAAGAATTTCCAAACGTATTTTCAACAGGTCCAGCAATATATGATGTACCTACATGTAAATGTGCACTTATCCAGCATTATAGGTTGTATATATTCATACAAAACACGATCCAAATACGTTTACCCCAGTGTCTAATTGAACTAAAATTAATTAAAGACTTAATTCTTCATTTAAGATGTCATGAATACTTCATCTTTCAAAAACTGTTTCGGAGTAAATCCATAGGCAATATCATGATCAGATCATGATTCATGATCTGATCATGATATTGCCTATAAATTTACTCCGAAATAGTTCCTAATTTTCAATTAAAATATATATAATTACTCCAAGGACCAATGGAGTATCGCCTGGCTTACTCCACTGGAGCTGATTCTATTGCTTGGATTAGTAAGCCAAACAATACTTAAATTGAGCTGCTTCTGTATTTCCATTCGAAATCTTAAAAGTTAGCCTTTTTTCAAGAACTTCACTTTCAGAAAAAGTATGATAGCGACTGGGTATACTTGCTACTGAAAGTAGCATAGTAGAGATTTTTGGCTTATCCATAAATGAAGGCATGCACATGTTGTTGGGATTTTTAGGTGCTTATAAGCTCTTTAGACACTTGTTAAAAATATTCCTGTCATTAGAATTAGATTACCAAGTGTACATGTATCACATACGTTTGGCGCAAAGTGTAAAGTGTTTGAAAGCGTTTGGAAAAGTGTTTGAAAACGTTCGGCTTTCACCAAACGCGTTCGGCAAAGTGTTTGAAAGCGTTTGGCAAAGTGTTTGAAAGCGTTTGGCAAAATGTTTGTAGAGCATTTGGAAAGTGTTTGACTTTCACTGAAAGTGTTTGGGAAACGTTGGTGCGTTTGGCGTTTGTTAACTTGAACGCGAGCGTAACTGTAATATGCTAAACGAATCAAACTTCCATTTGCAAAATTCCAATTTTATGAAGTATGAACAAAAACAGTGAAGTTTGGAAACATGTTAGACTCCTTATCTCGGTTGTTCTGCTTGTTTTTTTTTCAAGGCATTGGTTAATCCTCTAAGTTCCACCTCAAAAAGTGAGCTCCTGGTATGATCGACACTCTCCGCCTTTGACTCGTACCGACCTGATTTACCAACGAGCTGGCAATCACAATACCTTTCGACCAACCAGGGCGAGGCCGGGAAGTCACATCCAAACAAATATGTGACAGACAGCAAGGTCAGGGTTGAAGTACATCATTTGTGAACTGATTTGTGATCGTACTGTAAATCGTGAAACTGTTATATTGCCACTCAATCCGGTAGGCAAGTGTCTTGTTCAGAGGAGTTTCATTATGATAGTAAATGAAACGGGTAGGCGCGCCATATATCCTGATGCTTTAAATGGTAGTT
The DNA here is from genome assembly GCA_964020975.1 of Hermodice carunculata. NCBI lineage: Eukaryota > Metazoa > Annelida > Polychaeta > Eunicida > Amphinomidae > Hermodice > Hermodice carunculata. Next base: position 82,118,303 of record OZ026614.1, on the reverse strand, counting down.
CCAGGTCCATTCTTTTGGTCTAAAGCTATACACGGGATCCCAGGTTCGCAAAACGGATTCCTGTCTATAGTCTCAAGGAGCCAAGTATGATTGGTGCCATTTTTAGTTTTTTTGCTTTTTTTTTTAATTGTTACGATAAAAAAAGTTGATTGTTTCATAAAAATTAACACCAACCTTTTGAATTATTCAGCGGTAAAACCATAAAACATTACATAGAGTCCTTTTGTCGTTCATGATTGTTTCATCAAGCTGAAAGGCGATGCAAGAGTTATTTCGAGTACTTCAAAAGCCCTTTGGGGTAAAGATAATACATTTGTTTCATTTCCTTGTGTTAAAGTGTGGTAAGCTGATGAGGATAGTCAATTTCCCAGTCAAGGGTCTCATGGTACAGGTGACACATGTGGAACACAAATAAAGTGTACTATGTATTGGATTCTGGTCTTGGTTTGTTTTATTAGTTGTTTAGTAATTATATGACACCCCACCCCTGTTCTCAGGTTTGAAGAGAAATGACCAGCATATAACTGCTCGTACTTCCGGGACCGATGTCTTTAACCACAGACATGTTAGTAAACAACATCCATTTTCGCTGAGTGCATTTAAATTGGAGTGTTCTACATATGCCTGACTTTAATTTAGGGGGAAAATTGCCTGCATGATTTACACATTCACGAAATGTGTGCAAGTTGAGCGCGCGTAAATCACTGGAAATTAACTTATTTGCCTCAGAATGCACACTTAATAATAGGTGAAGCCCATCTTTACAGGAAAATTAATCACAGGGGTGCCAGCAGAGTGCAAAAAGCATTTGATCTTGTTTGGCATTGTGAATGGTCCATTTCATAAGTTGAAATGCACTGGCATATACATTGCCGAATTGGTGTAATGTTATTAGCCTAATCGTCAGCAGCGCATTTTATAAAATCATAATACAAGAAAATGTTTCTTTCAGTCATTATTCCAAAAGCTCTGAATATCCACACCATATTAAGTTTGCACAAAAGGAAATGGGTGAATCCTCCTCCTCTATTTTTTCAAGGACATCGGGTGCAAAATGCCAACCTGCAGAAACATTTAGAACTTATATTTCGATTGGACCGGAGGTGGCATCATCACATAAATACAATACATGTAGTCATGAAAGCTACCAAACAACTCAACATTTCAAAAAAATGTGGTTAAGGTTTAAATGCATTCAGTTGCCTGCTGGCCGTATCAGATTTGACGCCTTATGGTTGACACTAATGCCAACTTATGTGAGGAAAATGGTTTACTTCATAACCAAAACGTAGAGAAAAGAGTTGAATACTACAAATGTACAGACGTAAAACCACCAAAGCCAAATTTAGTCCCAGAAGTCCTCACCAGAATTACCTCCAACGATCCTGATCACAACAGATTGTACAATACCGACAGACATTAGGTTACCACAAATAAGAAACAAGAATACACTGCTTTGATAACTAATTCTTCCCACCTATGACCAACCTTTGGAATCTCCAGAAGTACAGGGGATAGAGTCCACATCTGATTTCAGAGAGCAAACTACTTATTGTAAATCTCGATCAATCCAGCATGCACAAATATATCATGTCGGGAAAAAATTCAAGAAGTTAAGCATAAAATACTGCACATGGACCGCAGCCAATTGAATGCGCATCTGTTTGATAAGATCGTCATTGATTCCCCAGAGTGACGATGCATGCAAGACCTTGAAGATGTATGGCCCGATTTTCATGGTGTGTCCCTGTCATATAATCCCGAGAAAGGATCTCCATAGTTTTGTCATTAGCTATGCTTCTTGGGCCCAGAAGCAAGACCTTGAAGATGTATGGCCCGATTTTCATGGTGTGTCCCTGTCATATAATCCCGAGAAAGGATCTCCATAGTTTTGTCATTAGCTATGCTTCTTGGGCCCAGAAGCAATCTTATATGCTGCATCAGGCTGCAATCTCGATAGTAACAAATATTTCTGGCTGTTTAGAACTGTATAAAAAAAAATACCCAAAACAACCACAAGGTGATTTCAGCAAGAAGCTACGACATAATTCAATGAATAGCAACCCTTACTTTACTGACATGTTTTCACAGTTGCAACACCAAGTGTGTTTTATCATAATAGCTACATTGTATGTCTTGTTATTTTTATTGATCACTGGTTTATGGTTGACTGAACACATGGAAAGACCACCGCACTGGGCCCTGTGGCGTTTTGTTAGTCATTTCCTTTCATGTTTTTTTTTCTTCTGGATTTTTTTTTTCTTGAAGTAACATATGTTAAATCCATGTATTTGCTGAACAGCAGATTCAATGCAAGTTTGTGGACACATCAAGGGTGATGAATCGCATGCTTCGCTGATATCCTTGTCACGGATATTAGGGAGTGGCACCGCTTTTACAAATTTGTGATTCCTTATTGTCAAAAACGACACTATTATCACCTAAAAGAAAAGAAATAGTTGGGATGTACTTCTCTACTATAGCATCATGCCCATTTGATATCAATATCACTGAAAAAGATTCTGATATTCATTCACTCATTATTAAGTGAATGTGGTTTCTGCCCCGTTTGTACGAGACGCAGATTTGGCGTGTAAATATACATGTTGTCATATCGCCTACATATAAAAGAAGGCCCTGTCCCTTCGCTGACACCAACATAGCACTTGTCCTATATACTACAACCGCTGGCATATGGATCTACTGATTCCTACGGGCAATCGGCGAAATGAACGCTAAGTGATCCTCTGCGGTGTTCTTCTTATAGGGCGCAGTTATTTTTTAATTCTCTGTTGTCATTACAATAAAAATGGTTGTGTAGTTACATCTAGATTGGAACACAGGGACTCTGGAAAGAATATGAAATTCAGCTTTGGTGGAATATACTCTTGAATAACGTGTCCTTTAAATAACGTGACCTTGCGTTGTCATAGTTTCATAGACACTGTCACGAGAATTGACAGAAAAGCTTCTGGTCATCACTTAATGTCATTCTTGTGAAAACTTTCATTTCCAGCTGATATACGAACTCTATGACATTTCCCTTAGGTGCGAGTTCTGCTTGGTTTGTTAATACATGCAACAAAGGTATCAGCAGTTTCGAATTCTGTAGATTGTCTAGTATTGACCAATCTCTCGACACTGATAGATTTACGCGTATCATGGAGTATTACTACTCAATTTAAGGCATATCATGAATTGCATATTATTTACAAAATACATAAATATATAATAGGATGGTGCTTAGTCGCGGTAAATAAGGTCATGTGACTATACATAGATATATAAACGCATGCAGAATACACACTAACACAAACACATACACACAAATAATATGTTTCAAATTGTAACCAACTTGAAGTGACGTCTTCATTTAATGAAGTCTGGTTGATTGCTATTAATATTCAACAATTAAAGGGGTGGGGGGATCGAAGCATTTTGCCCTGTATTAAGGAGAATTCAAAATATTCTCCGAGTCACTAGGATGTAGTTTTTCGATGTAATCAACCGGGGATATAGTTCTCAATACAGATGGGCATTGCTTTTCTATTGTCACGATTGTCGGTGCCTCTTTCTTAATGTGTTGCACTTTTTCCGTCCCAAGCGTCGCCGCACACAACGATTTATAACATTATATCACTAGAGTTATAAAGGCATGGGGAGCAAGGGCATCGTATGAACGCGTTTGCATCCGTGTCAGTTGCCATGGAGATTAAATTTAGAAACCTGTCCACCCCAGCATGATCATTGCCATACAATGCATACATGTAGACCGGCAAGACCGTTACTAGTTGACCAATGTCGAGTTTACTGAAAAGTGTCCTAACGGTATCTCAGCTATTCAACACAACACTAAATTTGACAGAAGTTGTGATTATTTGGTTCTCGTAGTTTTGAGAAGAAAAAATAACAAAAATGAAAGAAATGTGATATTGTCCTCCAAATTACCAGTGAAGGTGATTAAATGAAATTTGAATGTATCTGGTTTCACTTTGTACAGCTTTACTCTTTGGGGCGAGGAGAAGAGATTGGCGTGTGTGTCGCTGTTAATTTCTGAGAAAAAAAAAAACACGAAATACCCCGCATTCTAAGCTGTTCCCGTAGCTTCTGTTCGTGTAAGTCCCAGGGGCCGACCCTATAATTCCTCACAGGTTCCACGTCAATTGTGCAGATTAACTTTGCAACCACCGAAAACAGAAGAACCTGATGAATTTAGTGCTACTACTACTACTACTACTACTACTCCTACTACTACTACTACTACTACTACTACTACTACTACTACTACTTATGATAATAATAATAATCATCATCATCAAGCTCACTTTCCACCTTGGGCGCTCACACGTTTTATGCCTCATATTATGACTTCCACAGGTTCACTCATTAAAACCTGTTAAGCCATTTGTTAGTTAGTTTCTGTGTGGGTTTTATTTTATTTGTCTTTCATTTTTAATTGATTATTTCGTAAGTAGGGGACCGCCTGCTAGTTTGTACGAGTGATGCCATTCAACACGTCCAGGGCAACCTATGATCTGAATACTCTAAGTTTCCCTTTGAGATGAGATTGCCAGGGATCCCTCCTTGTGTGGGTAGAAGGCCGAAATTATGAACACGTAATGCAAGAGGACACCATCAGTAGGAGTGGGTGCTTGTGTCCAAGTGAATAAGAAACAAGAAAGCTCCAAATGAATTTTCATTTACAGTGACGCAAGACAGTTAGTGATGTCTCCCTTTCAAAAGATGCGGTTTGTACATAATTTAGAAGACGAGCACTCGTTCATATTTTGAACATCACATTCTTCATTCTTAAAAAATATTGCAATCTGGAACCAATGCATATATATATTCAGATTACTAAATCTTACTAGGAACATCCAAGTAGAATATATCTCAAAAGTAATTCTGCAATTCAAGTGGCGGGCTTAAAAAACAGAAATTTCACAAAAAATGCAAATTTCGCAAAAAAACCGAAGAGTTCACCGAACGAATCAATAATTATGGGGAGTCACATGCAACATCTGCACCAAAATTTGACATTTAATACTTTTACAATGAAATTACTTGAAGCACAAATAATTATTACGATCGATTTTTATTGAATGTCAAGAGTATCACTTTCCTGAAATCATAAAAGGTCATAAATTCATATGGTACAGAAGAACATGACCCATGTTCATAAATCCCAAGCCCAACAATGACAGCAAAGAGATTCCAGAGTTAACAAATTATTAATATTTATCTTCCAATACTAATGTGAAGAAATAAATTTCACTCCTGACTTGAGACAGGCAGTCACCCATAAAAAGCAACTGATGGTTTCAACTGGTCCTCTCAACCTTTGAAATATTCTTCATCAAATGCAGACTATGTTTTTTTTCAAAATGTATAGGCCTAGTCACTCAAAATCCAAATTTTATTACTTCTGCCAAAAATATAAAGAGACCTGATAGGCCTATCACTTTTTAGTTGTCCTGACTTGTCAATCAGCTGAATTTACAGCAAAAGAAGAAAGTAGGCCTACATCGTTTTTGTGGTATTTATGAATCTGGAACATTATAAACACACTCTACCTCCATTATCACTATCACTTTGATTTCCTATGCAAACAGAAGCGTACGTCATAAGTATGCCAATTTCAAAAGCAATTTGACGTACCGGTATAGTTTTGGAGAAAATTAAATCCACATGTAAGCAAAAGAACTATTTTCCTGCAAACTGCAGTTTTAATAAGGAAGCAATGGTCTTCCAAAATGTCCCGATAATGTATCATATTTAGAAACCCTTGTATACAAATTTTGACTTTCACGCATCTGTTACACTATAAGTAGTGGTTTAACAAGGGGAAGTTGGTGTCATAGAAATGATCTCAATACAGTGCTGAAGTCACTGTTTTCCGACGTCATAATTGTGTTTCTTCGCATCTCTATGTTATTCTATCGCATTTTATGGACACAGCCTAAGGAACCTTTTGTTTTATTATTATATTTTCATGGACAAGAACATACCCGAGTCTCCGAAGGCCCAGTTCTGTTATTATAAGTACTCCGGCCAACTCATAACGCATGCCGTCGTGCGTATAACGCCACACAACAGTTGAAAGTGGGCGGAAGTTTAATAATGATAGAGAGTTACATCAATGCATGCACGGTGTGCAGGATAGGGACCAGGCGCTCCATATTTTGCGGTCCTGTCTGCACGCTGCCCATCGTGTGGCTTTCAGGCTCGATGTTTTTGGTGATTTTTTTTATTCCTTCTTAATTGTTCTCTGTCACCAATTTGGTGTCTCATAGGCTACCTGAAGAGAATGAATGAAATTAGGAAGAGACGTCCTTTATCATGCGTTAAAGAATAGCAATGGGTGTCAATGTACTGAAAGTTTGCGGATTTCAGTTTATGGACAAAATGGCAGAACGATGCATTTTTGTGCTTTCTTGTTTGTTATGGAAGCAATCAACAAAACACTCACACAGACATGTGGATGATACTAGATTTTAAATTATTGAATATTGTCTGTGAAAACATCTACGGACAGCTGACGTTGGAAAGAGCCATAGCAAGAAATACATGACCACACATCAATTGACAAAAATATCCATACAGCTCCAAGCAAAACCTTGAGGGGGGACTAGTTTGATGAAGGCTTTAAACAGGAGAATTTCCATTAAATTTAAAGATGTGTAAGTGTGGATTTCTAATCAAAATGCGGATAAATGCATGTATGCATCTGTTTTTGTTGCCATCTTCCTAACCATGTACTTGCTATCCCAATCACGAAACAGTCACCACTAAGGTTTTGTTTTCCGCTCTATATTGGTACCTTTCCTGATCACGGAAAGTGCGTTTCCCTTGTCCTAGATTTCAGCTGACATCTTCCTGCGTACACGAGGAATGCATATATTACACAAAACCTGATGATTGGGACAAATTTACGCCAAGAAATTGAGCCGTATCAAATTGGGTATGGGTTTGTTTCTTCTGTATACTTTCGTATTGGATTGACAATTTTATCTGAGAGCATAATGCCTCTATGTGTGAATACCAGCAACCCTTTTGAAAACGTGTTCCACTTAGGATAACACATCGATATTCCTTTAGGTTTGAATGGCGATCTACTATGCCATATTTGAATTCCTTAAAGGGCAGTGAGAAGGTGTCGTGTCACTGTTGCAAAAATGGTTCAATACGCCGCCATCTATGAGGGCTCTTTACACCTGACTGTAGGTGTAATAATATGTTACAAATCAGAAAACTTAGAGTATTGCCATATGGTGACGACATTTCGTGGAAACCAAACCATATGCACGTTTAAGAATTTTATAAGACATTGCACTGAGAAACAAACCACAAACCAAAGTGATGCCATTAACAGGTTGCTTACTATTCATCCGGTGCAAAAAAAAAAAAAAGAAAAAAAGAAAAAGAAAAAAAAAAGTGAAGTCATCATGGACTAATTTTCGTCATGACGCATGTGCAAACTCATTTTATTGACCAGTTTCTAAAAGCTTAATTCTCAAATAGTTACACTATACATTATGCATTTCGTATTTGTTGACTCATATATAAGAATATCATAAAGCTGTTGGTATCTCTACCTTGAACTTATAGATTTTCATCTGGCTAGTTTGATGACTGGTTTTTGATCATGGGTCGATAGTTTTTTTATACATTTCGGTGTAGCTGCTCTAACATTGTTGAAAGCTGGTGTCCACTTCTATATTTCATGAGAGTTTCTATTTCTACGTTGTCAATATGATGGGATCTGCTCTTTAGATGTTCAGTGAATAATGTATTGCTTAAAGGCAATTGAAGTTTTGCTGTTATATTCAGTGATGTTCATTTTGATGAACTTGTCAAGATTTGAACGGTTGTAGACTTGGACTCATTTTCGACAATGATATTGACACCTAATGGTCTCACTACTAAAGATCATGATGTAATTTTATTACTATGCTAATATGCCTGTTAATACTGTAAGATTTATCCACAGATGTCGTTAGTAAGCACAATAATCTTGGCCTTTCGAAATTTGGATATTTTCAATTATACAGTTTGATGAGAATAATGTGCGAGAATGAAATACACATTTTTGACTACGCTATATGAATAAAACGTGAGCAGTTTGTCACAGCGAACAGGAAAAAAATATACAGCAAACGCAAGATACAAACAGGATGATACAAAAAAGCAGGATATATATACTTTGACACAATAACAAAACTGCCCAAGTCGGGAAATACAATTCACATGACTGGCAGAATGTCCCTAATGTAGCACATAACTTCTGCTGCCTGAGGTGTTGCTCAAGAAGTCATCCACCACAGAAATATAAATAGCCATCTCGACACGGTCAACTTTTTTAACTAAATTCAGTAAACATAGCTGCAAGTTTGAAACAAGAGGAGTTTTGCTGTAATGTTGTGTTCGACTGTCTTTGGAGACATTAAATGAAGTAGTCCTGTGACCTTTGGAATTTGGTCAAGATGAATGTTCTTACTGCCTAGCACAAGCAAAAAAGTACTGGCTATGTAGTTAAAGTCTTCCCTCAAACAGTTTTCAAATTATCAAGTGAACAGTAAAAGTAATAAGTGACCCAGTGACCTTGCGAGTGAAATCAGAATAATTATGTACTGTGTAAATCTGGCCCACAAAGAGGACAAGTCGCATCACAGTCCCAGCAAAAACTAGTTCTAAGGTCATCAATTGAACATCTAAATTTAATTAGTCCCATGACATTGGAAGTGAGATCAAGCGCCATACGACTCAGCATCATGTAAACTCTGCTGAATGACAAGTTAGCTGAGCTAGTAGAATAAAACGATACCCCGAAACGTGTTTCAAGGTTTTTATATCATAGATAAACATACACACAGAATATATGTTTCAAATTTTGAAAATGAACAGAAACTCCGATTGGAATACATTATGTCACTTCCTCTTGGGAAGTGTGGACTGTTTCTTCCAGTCCGCATTCTCCAGTTTTCCTGTGAAATACAGCGGTAATTGGGGGCTAGCAAAAGCTGTGTGTGTGTGTTGAAACAAGCTTTTTACCTTAGCAATATTTTACGCTGTGCAGTTTTGTTATTTATGATGAAAGGATTGCTGATGTTTTTCCCAAAATTATCTGTCAACAAGGTATAGGCCGCTCTGTTTATGATTCTAAGGTCATGCTGATAACCATTCCTTTTGCTACCAAATGAGTGCTATGCATGTACTTTTATTTGAGAATTAGATAGCATTTTTGGCCAGTCAGAGTGGCGCCATAAACAGTAAGACCATTGTGGAAAGCGTTACAGTGTTGATAAATTTGTCCAGAAGCGAGTAGCACCTACCTATTTACCATTTATATTACACATCCGCCAGTACTTTAGGACCTGTATCCACTTTCGGGGCAACTTTCTTCACTTAGCCCCATCTTTGACTCAGAGGAAGGAGAGGGGGGGGGGGGGTCTTGCCTCCTGTGCCCTGTGCTGCTACTTAATTCATAGGCTAGGGGCGACTTCAGTGACTGATGCAAAATGCTCATTCTGGGGCGTCCAACTGGTAACTGTAAAACATTTCATTTACAATTCCATGTAATGCTCCCTCTGGAAAAGTGTTATTATAGATTCTACATAATATCCATTCGAAGATAAATGTTGATGCTTTCGCAGGTCTGGAATCTCTTTGGTGTCATTGTTGAGTTCAGAATTTATGAATATGGATCATGTTTTACTATACTAGTTGAAAAATACTTCATTGGCTATATTGTGTTGTGTGCGTTGTTCTCAGACTTAGAGTTATTGTAGAGGTAGAGTGTGTTTCTAATGTCCCAGATTCATAAATATCACAAAAACAATGTAGCCCTATTTTACTCTTTTGCTGTAAACCTAGCTGACTGACAATTCGGGAGAACTGAAAGGTGATTGGCCTACGAGGTCTCTTTTTATTTTTGGCAGAAGTAATGAAATTTGTGTTTTTTGGTGGTTAGGCCTAAACAGTTACGAAAAGAACTAGTGTCTGCAGTTAATGATGAATATTTCTAAGGTTTAGAGGACCGGATTAAAACCACCAGTTGCCCTTTTTGGGTGACTGCCTGTCTCAAGTCAGGAGTGAAATTTGTTCTATCACATTGGTATTAGAAGATAAACGTTGATAATTTGGCAAGTCTGGAATCTCTTTGCTGTCATTGTTGAGTTCAGAATTTATGAATATGGATCATGTTTTACTGTAGTAATTTGACAAATTAACCTTCCCTTAACACTAATCACACGTATATGATGAATACCACCTCTCCAAAATATCCAATTTGGACTAACCCTAAGACTTGGCTGCCATTTTGAAAATTGTGGATTCCGCACCCAATGGTTTGTAAATGTGGATAGAATTGGACCGATCTGGAGGGGGGGGTGTAATATATGAAACCGAAAGTATATAATTGGCACATTTTTCAGAGCATCAATAAAGATATGATATATGCTGTTGCCGTGGCTCACCAAGATATCCAAATCAAATGTATTTTTGTGCCACTGTCTCGCAATCAATGCATTGCGCAATATTCAAAATGGCACTAACCATGTGTCAGCTGAAGGTATCATACAGCATTTGGATTTGCAACTAATGATGAAACTGCTTCAGACACAACTTAGTGGACAGATTAAAGTTAAGATAGTAAGTAATGTTTTAAAGAACTTTAACGACCCCTTGCCCTGGTAACTCAGAGAACATACACCTGCAACGATGCAAAATATTATGATAATGATCAGTGAACAAGTTATGCTGTTGCAGTGAACAACGGTGGCAATGCCAGTAGTTTGGAGAGGTTATTTTGGATCGCTTTGCTCTTGATGGCCCGAAATCCTGGATTCTGATTAGTCGAGAACGATCACATGACCACTTTGTGCACAAATCTTCCAGTCTCCTCATTGGACAAGAGCAGTCACGTGACCATAGTGCAAGAAACCAAAGCAATTTGAAAAATAAAACAAGGTTTGTACCTTCCAGTGTGTGTGTTTTATAACTTTTTGGTGCAGCCCATGGTGAAGGGAGTTGTGCAGGAATACAGGGGCAGGGACCCCAGGTGGGAAGCCTGGCAGTCTCTGGCATACAGGTGGTCTCTACCTGTGATTTTTAATTGCAGGTACTCAGTAGCCATTTTGTTTCATGAAAAATGTAGCTTGAGAGCAAATTCACTGGCTTTATACAGTAATATTTTAGAACATTCCAGATTCAGAACATAGAGCTAGACCCTCACTCTCACTCTGGACGACAATGTTTTTAAGTTCTGGAAGGAAGTTGTGAGCTAAAATGTTTAAAATTTCCTTCCACAGTTTAACAGAACTAAATGGAGGTTAATACTGTTTTTTTGTTTTTGTTTTTTTTACTTCATTTTTTCTCGCTCAGGCACCTTAAATTACCTTGGGGGAGGGGCTCAAAGATCCTTGGTCAGGAGTGACACAAATTACTTCACTTGAAATGTTGAAACTTGATTGACAGCATGTCTATCATTTATTTTCACTGTTAAGGGACAAAGGAACCAAAAAAGCAATCTCAATGTAACAAAATCATGGTAAAACTTTATTTTGAGCAAGTTAAATGGCCTGATCCAATAATTAACAATACGTTTATTAGCACTGATCAAATCTGCAGTAATCAATAGGTGGTATGTTTCAAAACATGTACTTTAGATATAAATTTTTGTATTGTTATTATTTTGTCAGACTAAATTGCTATTACAATTACATACGTACGGGAGTGAAGTCTAAGACTGCATTCTTCCACACAGAATGTTAAATTTGATTGTAAACAAATCTAGATAATATTTCTGGTTTAAATGCTTTTTACCGGAAGGTTCCAGAAATGAGTTTTAGGATGTTTTAAAGACACAAATGCTTCCAGAAGATTTCAACTATCCATATCAAAAAACACTTTCCCATCACCCCATGTCAACATGATCAATGAAGGTCATTCCTTTCCCATGCTTATATTTATTTCTTCCTCCTTGATCTTAAACTACTAATGCTATTTATATGTGGATGTTCATCAGGCTTGTGATAATCTACAGATGCACTCCCACCTTTTACACAACATGGGGATCAAAACTGCAAGAAAATACATTCCTGTCTTTTGACATTCCTCACTGACATTTGAATAGCACCACATGTTGGCACTGGCAGGTCCTTTTGGTCTCCCTCTGCATTTGTTTCCTTATAGCAGGGTAAAGGGGGAGTAAACAGATTGTATGAGGTAATTGAACATGTCCAAGAACTTTTACCATTTCTGATAGCCTGGACCATTCTTCCCAGCATCATTGATGCAGGTCATACCTCCCTCCAAAATCGCATTTCTGGAGGCTTCTTGTGAGCTTGATTGATGTAAGTCATACCTTTCTCACGATTCCCCTGAATCTTCGCTAGCCTCTCTAAAATTACATTTCTGGAGGCTTTTTGTCAAAATGATCGATGTACGTCATTTCTTCCCCACACTCACCTGGTTCCAGAACATTCATTAATTCCCTGAAAATACACCCTTCAATTTCTCATATATCAAACCTCTCGCCAAAGCTGTGCAACTGAACACAAGAAGCAGCCAACACTCATTGACAGTGTCATCTCCTGTGGTCATTGCAGAGCAAGTGTTTGAGCGTCTTAAATTTTTTTGTGTGTCTAAAATGATCTGTTTCAGATGTTACCAGCTTCCATTGACCAGCTTGGATGACTGGTTGTGTGATTTATGCAGGCAAATTCTTAAAGTTTTGGCAATAGATGCAATTTCTGTAATTGTTCAATTGCTGAGGGGCTATGATATTGTCATATATCGTCACTGGCTGGTGACTGAACCAGTGAATAAGATAGCCTTGTCTGTGTATGATGACAAGCACCCCATTTCGGATGATGTTATATCCACTCAAGCTTAAATAAACTCATCCCCTGAACTAAAACTTTGGTCAGTTTAAGGCTACATAGAGCAGAATTTGGGTCCTGATATGAATCCAAGGTTTAAGCATCCTTTTACCTGTATCGTGGCTAGTCCAACTCAATCTGGAAAAAAAAACTGGGTAAAGCACTTGGTAAACAAAATGGAAAACATGATAGTTCCCCTACAGGTCAGCATTGTGTGGCACTATGGAGTTTGCCAAGATAGATATGAAGACATGCAGCCAACAGCGGATTTCATGTCTGTTCTGGATGTACTGGGGGATATACATGGGATGTACCCTTCTTGGTGGTGGTTTATGACCTGATGAAGGAAATGGACAAGTGCGTGCTAGACACGTTCACCAAAAAGAGTCACCATCAAAATACAAGCATCATATCAATTGTGCAGAATTTTTTAGCTGCCAACAGTTTTTTCCACAATGTCAGTCTAAATGCTCACTACTTAGCAGTTTTTGAATCGCATAAAGCAAATAACTTTATTAGCGAGACAACTAAAACCCAACAGAAGGGGCAACCAAGTTTTTCTATACCACACCAGTTGACGGCTTCCTTGTCACATTAGTCTCAATAGGCACCTTCTGTCATTGGAGAAATGGAGAGGCAGGAAATTGAGAAACTGGACCAAGGTGTGATTGCCAATGTTCCAAAGAGTTTGAATGCAGAACGGCTTGTGGAGTATGTGAACAAAACCCTGATGTGACCATCAATAGCAACTTAAAGTGAAAAGTGGTTTGATAAAGGGTAGTCCCATACAAGATTTCATTGCAAACACTGTATGCAGTAGACTATGTGCATAGAGTGTTCCCCCGCCTCGTGATTTCCTGTGTACAGCCAACATACTCAAGACTATAGTCCCACAATCAGTTTCTCCTAACACACTGAGGAGAGCTAGGAGATACCTATCACCACCTGCTGTCGAGTCTGTTTCCGCGAGAGTAAGTCAGGGGCAAAATGCAGAAAAGCAAAATGGGACAGCATAACATTGTGAAGCAAGTGGGAACGATTTTGGAATAAAAATGGAAGACAAACTTGCCGCCACTTACTACAACCCTGCTAGTCCTGGGAGCCATAGTGGCATCAAACAACTTGCAAAAGAGGTTGGTGTCAGTGAAACTAAAGCAAGAAGCTAATGAAACAGCGAGTGTACATGTTACACAAGCAACCAAAGATGAGATCCCTGGGAGACGCATTGTTGTGCAAGAAACAGATAAACAATGGCAAGTAGATCTGTGTGACCTTTCTTCTATTGCCAGATGCAACAATGATAATCGAAATATCATGACAGTGATCAATTGCTTGTCACGTTTTGCTCAGACAGTCCCAGTAAAGAGTAACAAAGCAATGCAAAAAGTATTTGAAATGGCTGGGCCCACTCCCAAAGGCATCCAAACGGACTTTTGACCTGAGCTAACAAATTCGTCTTTCCAACAGCTGATGAAACATCATGGAATAAAACACTTTTGTACTAAAAATCAAGATATCAAAGCAGCAATGGTTGGCAGGTTTAATCGTATCCTCAAAGAGAGAATGTGGCAATAATTTTCCCATTGGGGTACTCATAGGTACATCGATGTGTTACCTGATTTGCTAGCTGCCTGCAACAATTTTCCACACTTGTCACTGAATGGTTTAATACCGCGATATTCAAGGGAACATGTCAGTGATGATGATCCGTGGGACATGCAGTATGGAGACATGCCACTGCACAGAGAAAAGAAGAAAGGTCAACCAAATCTGAAAATGGATGATTTTGTTCAAATAGTGCATATCAAGGGACCATTTAAAAAAGGGTATCTGGCTCAATGGACAGAAAAAGTTTCAATGGAAATCCAAATGCTTTCAAAAGTTGATGAACAATGCTTGTGCACACTATGGCATCAGCTTTATGTAGAACAAAGACACACACACACAATATGATATTGCCATTTGTAAAGCTAAAAATTTTTAAGTAGACAGCTTTGTCAAGTCCTTGGTTTTGAGCAGCGCAAATTTAGCTCTGGTACTGATGATGAGTCCACTCACTAGCCATTCTGAGCTACATCTCACATTACCACTTACCTAGACTTGAGTAGAAGCCGGGTCGTGGTATCTCCATCATCCACTCACCTCCGTAGAAGATGATGCTTGCATACAGTTTTGAAATCAGGGGATCTGGAGACAAATACATGGACTTAAACAACACCAGTTTGCTGCTGCAAGTACAAAGATCATGGTGCAGACCTTGATGATCCTACTGAAGTTGGACCAGTGAACAACTGGATGCACAGTTTATTCAAACGTGTAGAAGTAGAGTTGAATAACGTTAGTGTAACCAACTTGTTTTAAGGCTATGCCTACCAAACATATTCTGAAGATTCCCTCATGAGGGATGATGCCAAAAACAGTCAACTTCAGACAATATCCCATCTGGACGCCTGTTATCCGGACACATGTGTTGCCTAGTAGTATTACTTATAAACATGTACAGGATCTGCTAAAAGACGAAGCTACAAGAAGAAAATTATGAATTTTGTGGACATCGATTACTACGATGGTTCACTTAACAAGAATCCTTTCCATTTAACAAACTTGGTACTACAAGTAGGGGGTAATATGCTGAAACCGTTCACACCCAACTTTGCGGGAGGAATATACACCAGGGAATTTCTGAGCCTGTTCTTTGGGATTGGAAAGCTCAAGGACGTTTTTTGGTATGATATCACACCAGAGACTTTTTCAAGGGGTTATATTCTCTTTGCCTTTGACTTGACACACGACCTTCATGTGACCTAGATCTCTATCAGCTGGTAAAGAAGGGAAGCGTGGATCTGGATGTGACGTTTGCTACTGCCCTCTCCTCAGCAGTATGTATGATCGTTTATGCCAAATAAGAAAATGTAATAGAGATAGACAAAGCAAGGAATGTAATCAGAGACTTCTTACATGGACACCAACATGATCACAGATATCTGAGGAAGTCGGGAACCAGCAATAACCACTCGATTTGCTGGTGGGTATGCCTGTGACAAGCTTCCAAATGCACTGCGATATGAAAAATTATATGTGTAAAATACCATTCCATCAACAGAGGAAGGCGAACATTGGGTGTCAGTTTATATGCCCCGCAGATTTGAACATGGACATGCAGAATACTATGACCCACTTATGTTTGGAGTATGAGTATGTTTGGAACAATGCAGAGTACAAAGCTGGCATAGCATAACATTTGGACATCACCGCATATTTTACGTATCTCAGCAATGCATGGGGATTAGCATGGCTGATATCACAGATATATGGCTCTACCCAGAAGATCCAGAATTAAGTGATATACTGGCGAATCAATATGTAGAAGTTTCTACTGGATATGAAATATCTGCTGACTTAAATGTAAAGAGTGACAACCAAAACTAAATTGCAACTCTACATGGACAATTCTTTTCGGACATAATCTTTCAGGACACATATCCTCTATGATAAATGACGTTCATATGACAGACTCAAAAGTACATGAGAATATGGCCTTAGAACACACATCTTCTTACTATGATATTGTCAATTTAGAACCTGTAGCAGTTGAAAAGATTAACTCACTTGCCAATGTATGTTGATGTAATTGAATATATTGTGCCTGTTGAAATTGAAATATATTGCATAATGTTATACACATTGTATCTTATTACACTTTAATCAGATGAATAGATTGAAGCATGACACTGTAACCATATAGCAATATTATACACAGCTAATGCAACAAATAAAAAACCCGGTTCTTTTAAGTGTCACATGCACAATTAATAGGGAAGGCACCGGCAACGCACGGTTTGAAAACTTGTCTTCTGGTGTTTCATCCCCCTTTGGTCCTGAAAAACTCCTTTTGGCACCAGTTACACTGAAAAGGATAAAACACACACACCAGAAGGTAAGAACCTCGTTTTCTTCTTCAAATCACTTTCTTTTCCCGCGCTATGGTCCCGTGACTGCTCTCATGAAATGAGTAGACCAGAACATTTGTGCATAGAGACTGGTCACGTGACTATTCTCCACCAATCAGAATCCAGGATTTCGGGGTCATGCAGTGCAAAGTGATCCAAAAATCCCCTCTCCACACCACCTATGCTGTTCCCTCGGACTAAGGTAACCCTCCAGACAAATTGAAATAAAATGTTGTGTTTGAGTTGATTTTACTACAAAATAGCAGCGCACGATGACCACTTGCTCGATAAAATATTTCAGCCTGGGTCAATCAATTTTTATATGGGAAGGGCGGCTTGAAAGTCTTTTCTAGTTTTATTTTATTTTATTTTATTTTTATTATTTTTTAATTGATTAATTTATTTATTTATTTATTTATTTATTTATTTATTTATTTATTTATTTATTTATTTATGTATTTATTTATTTATTCATATATTTATTTTTTGTCCATTGATTTTAGGGTTTGACGTTTTCAGTAGGGCCTGTCAGGTTACCGGAACCACTCATATATTTTTGTTAGGCCTAACGTAATTTGAACATTTGTTGTCAAATGTTTAAAATGGATGTTCTGTCCCCTTTCACACATTATTCTCTTTGACGTCTGTTTAATTTGTTGGTTGGGCACAGCCGAAGGACTTGTATTTATATAAATGACAGTTTTGTACATTGGACAGTTGTGAACGGTTTATTGTTGACACACATAATGGCATCAAATGCTAAAGTAATCAGTATATTGTGAGCATAACACATGAATGTGATCCCCACCAACAAACATATGATGGCTTGCACTTCTGACTCACCCGATCAATCAGCATTGGTGCCTAGAAATATTGATAAACAGCGACAGTAACTAAACTTCATTGCGACACCAACCTAGTTCACATTAAAAGTTTAAATGTATTGCAAATATATATTATGTCTCAATGTTGGATCAGAGCAGATGAATACCATTGCTGAGGGAGATTTATTATCGTTTCTTAGACAGTTAGGCAAGTATATTTAAAATTGTACTTGGCGCCTGTTTATTTACTCTTGTCTATCGAGAACTATTATTTTTCAGACGTGTCCACAATTGACTGGATTTACTGTTTAATCTCCACAACTGTTGATAATGTGCCACCACGGGACTTGCAACCAACCGATTAAGGATGTTCTTAATATCACTTACCGACTAACATTTATGTCAATATTGGTAAGAATACATCGACAAAACCTATAATATCATGAACGTGCAAGTGCTTGATGCTTCAGTTAATGGCACCAAAAATGATACTAGTATGTAATATCTTTGCCCACTGTTTCAGGGTGATTGATGTTGAGTGATCTAATAGCCATTTCACAACAGGAGGAATACGTCTTAGGTCTCCTTACGTAAATGTTATAAGAAATCGGGATATTGGTATGATATCAAGAAAATTTAGACACATTGAACAGCATCACATAAAACAAATGTACTCACAAATCACCTCGCCAAACATCATGAAAGTATTAAAGCCAAAGTTGGGGTAAAATTGTGTCGACAAAAACAGAGGGAAAAGCTACCGTCAGAGACCATTTTCTTCAGCGCTGTAACATAATATACAACCACACTGAAAATTAACCGTTTTTAGTGCGTTTATAATTCCATGAAATTGGTCACATTGGCTATAACTTTGAAGTAGCTATTTATTCTTTTCCTTGAAATTAATGTATCTCAACTTATTGTATAAAATACATTTTGTCACATTTTACATTTTGATCACATTTGTTCTTAGTTCCTTAATTTTGCTTTCAGAATAATATTTGAAATATGCCTAGTGAAGTACATTATGATGCAAATATCCCGCTATTGTCGAAAATGTAGGATTTTTCAATTTAAAGGATTTCAGCTTGGCTTGTTTCAATAAAAATTTTAGCATTCATCAATATTCTTAAATTGATATTACACCATTTCAAAAACTTGGATATAAGCATGCCTATGTCTAGCCCCCGCTGTGTGAAGTACAGGCTGCATGTAACTATGGGCTGGGAGAATGCCTCCAGCTGGGTCCAGCAGCAGAATGTATCAGACATGTAAAGCCACTTCTAAATCAAAAGCTTTCTATGTTTTGTGTTGTATTTCATTGAATACTTGTAGAGCTACATGGGTGGTTCTCTTACTTATGTGGAAGCAGTCTACAGGCGAGATTTTAATTGACATAATCAAGAGAATAAAAACACATGCATAATCACTCAAAAGATCAACATTAAAACAACCATTTACATCATTTTATCAATGTTTGAATACATTCAAGGGGGCCAGAAGAAAAGTTATATTTTTGTTTTTAGTGTATGGCTTTGTTACGGACAAAACAGCATTGTGTTTCTATTCAAGTAGAACAACCAATCTGCAGGATTTGTTCTTTTCTTAGTTCATACACATGGGCAGATTAATTTGTGACACCTTTGTATAAGTTCACATGCCAAGTAATCAATCTGTGTTTGTACCTTTTTGTGGTCAGGTCTCGTTTGGTTTTCTCAGTATATACGTGGAATCCTTTTTTCAGGGTAAGTTTATATTATTTTTAAAGTTGATTCAGAGTGAACAACCATTTATAGTCAACAGTGTTGGTACCTTAGATCTCGCGTGACGTGCCCGACTACTGCACGTGACACCAAATTGACAGCTGGGACATTTAGATCAGCATAATTTTTGAAGCTCTGGCGCACTTATAATAGCACTGCTTTACGTTCCACAGTGACGTCCCTCGTTGCATTATGAGCAAGAGACGTCATAGTGTCTTCAAAAGACCTCTGATGAGTTCACGCCAGAATGAAACTGGTCTGAGCCTGTAAGATTTGCCATTATAAGCAAGATCATGTTCAACGGTGTGCATATGTGTATTTATCTCACGTTCATATAGTCTTTAAATTGAAATGGGTTGTCTGTACAAAATATAATCAAAGACAAGCAGACGTCATTACAAAAAAAGCATGTCTGGGAATTTACGTGTTAAATATGTTTGATTGTTTCCCGCTGATGACCCATTTATAAATTCATTTCCTTGTACTGTTGTAGCCTTGAGTTATCACAATTTTGAATCGAACGCGATATTATTGAGTAGCTTATGCATGGGTTTAGACATAGACAGTGACTGGATTAGGTATGGAGGGTAAACAGATTGGATTTTTGATTTTATGTGTTTTTTTTGTTCAGACCTACACGGAAGATATGGCACTGTTGTTCCTGTTTATATACTAGTCTGCTGGCATCGATGTAAATTTCTGGGTCGTCATGTAGAGCACAGAGTTTGTCTTGCATATTTAGAGGCAGGCTTTTACATTGAACTGAATCTTTCAGTATGAAGCTTATGGTTTACAATTCTGGAGGTGTTTCATGAAACATTGAATATCAAATTAGTCGGTGCCGTGCCTGACATTCCTGTAGCAAACACCAGAGAGTCTAATCACCTGCAGCCAAAAATTCATGGACTGTTTGAATACGGCTCTGCGAGCTGTAAATATGGCGTCCCCAGCTTTTACAGCATACTATTCATTTAAATTTGCCGTCATTGTTGGAGTGAAATTCATTTATATGGGTCATTTTTTTCTGATCTGTTTAATTTGATTACTTTGATATTACGCCTCTAGCACGTTATCCTATAAGTTGATTTCCACCTACTAGGACTTAGTGAATCATTGTGTGGTTTGCTTTTAGATACATACATACATACATACATACATACATACATACATACATACATACATACATATATTATTATATACCAAACGTAAAAGGGCCTGATGAATACATATTCTAAGCATCTTAAGACTCGCTTTTCTTCCTACTTGATTGTATCTGTAAACCAAGGGCTTTTGTCCTGGCTTGCTAATGTATGATGGTCAAAGGCTCGTCTACTTCATGTGCTTTTCGTGGGGCTCCATTTATGTCTTTGTGGGGGTTTGTTTTCCAGGATTTGTATGTTTCTCGCTTTTACGAGCATTTTTAAGTAGAACTGAGCAACAACACACTCACAGCGTAAAACTTTCATCGGCCGACCAAGAGAAAAATGATAATGTTAATGATGATGACAATGATGATAATAAATATAATATCACATTTTCTTAACTCAGCCGGTTGCTATAATTTGGCTAAACCGATTACAATTTGAAATTTTTATACTTAAAATATCAGTCGATATTCTGTGAAATGTTGAGACAATGTAGATTATAGCAAAAATAGTATCCAAGACAAACCGTGAAGCATATGGATTGGAAAGTATTCCTTATGTCTGGTATGCTGGGGAATATGGGACCATAGTAGATTAAAGCCTCCAGAAAGACAAAATGTGCTGGCGACTGCCAATAATATTTAAATAAAATGTCTGCCTTATGCTGGCAACTGGCAATAACTTGAATGTGTTGACTGTGATATGCTGTTCTACATGCACCATAATCTATAACATACATACATACATACATATACATACATACATAATACATATACACATACATACACACATACATACATACATACATACATACATACATACATACATACATACATGTTTGTGATCACAGAAGGGCCGGCTTTCGAAAGAGCAACCTGCGGCACCTATCACCTGGCCGAAAATGGGAAACGTGCATACCAACAGCACCAAATTCCCATTCTTAAAAAAAGAATGGTTCAACGGAGGCCGGTATTGTATGATGTATGTATGTATGTATGTATGTATGTATGTATGTATGTATGTATGTATGTATTTGAGAGAGAGAGAGAGAGAGAGAGAGAGGCGGGCTTAGGACAAACTTTTCAGACTATATAGAAATGCAATATTTTTTTCCTTTAGCCAATGACACTGTATTGTATGCTAGATGCATTCGACTCCTATCAAAATATTGTGCGTCACGCTACTTTGCATCTCAAACTGAAAAAATCCGGAATCTGAATTGCGTCTCCAAGGCTTTAAAACAAACCGCGATATCTGATGTCATGCATTTAACTTGCCTTGTTCTGAACTTGCAATCTATTGTAGTTTTGATATATGACCATACTTTATTATGATTATCAACCAAGGTTTGGAGAGAATACCAGTTGAAATATACAACGATAATGCAAGCGCAAACAGCGGGAAACAAATAATATTTGTGCTTTCAAAGGATGAAATTTGGCTGCTCATGAAAATTGCATTTAATTTTGTGTCAAATCATGCAATGATAACCAACTTCGTTTCAAATCTTACAATGCGATGAATCTGACTGCGAGATGAGAGAACCCATTTTTTCCATCCTGCAATTTATTTGAATTGTAAATTCATTTGTTCCCGTAGCTATAAATCTGGGGGCTTGTTATTTTACTTTAAAACCAACGCATACATGTACGTTTATTTTCCTATTTATCGTTCTTCTGGTGTTTCTTTGTTTCCCCAACTATAGATCCATTATCATCAGTCTGTTCTCATTTCATATTATTAATTGTTATCAGCTGCTGTTCTTCCAATTACTGGTATTTCTATTTTTTTCTAATATGTATATATATATATATATATATATATATATATATATATATATATATATATATATATATATATATATATATATATATATATATATATATATCATGTCAAACATGCAGCTTTTGAAAAAAATCTCTGTAGTATTGACACGAAAGGTTGACACATAGGGAATGACTGAAATACAGAGTTTATTATTATTGACCTAACCGAACACCATTCATAATTATATTGACTATGTATTTTAACGTATGGTCGCTAAATGTTAATATCTTGCACGATAGAGCAGACCATAATGAGCGTTATTTTCACACAAACAACACACGCAGAGAACGGAGTCAGACATTTAAAAGAGGTTCTGTTAAATCACGATCGATTTTCTACAGTAATTTTATGTGCTGCATATATCTTTGAATACTTCGTAAAAATTTTACGGAATGGGGCATGTGGTCTAAGCAGGCCATAAATCTCTCTCTTTTTTATGTCATTTTTCACATCGTATATCCCGTAACAGCTCCTTTACCAATCCTGACAAAGTCAAAGTGCTCTGAATTGATATAAAAAAAAAAACTCAAGGATTGGAAGTCCGGAGGAATAAATTATGTCATCAGCTTTCCTCAGCGTAGTTTGGCGCACTGCGTCCAAACGGCATAGAGGTGTCAGCTGCAAGATGTTTTTATATGCAATCACTGGTTATTTGACAATAAGTTATCTTGGAAAGACTAAGTGCATATTTTTCGGCCCAAAACAAATATTAAAAAAGGGGAGTTTTGTGTCATTTACAAAAAAATCAAAAATATCATTGGCAGCAAATGTTAATTACCTTGGGTTGGACCTAGATCAGTCTTTGGCAACCTCACATTTGCTAAACAATGTTGTAAAGAATACTGCCTCTGTTCTAGACAAGGTAAATTTCTCAAATTATAGATCCGTATAATGTTGGGACAAGCCTTAGCTCAATCTGTGTTTGTACTACTCAGTTCTCAGTTGCTAATTATCACATTCTCAAAACTTTAACCACAAATTTCCCAAAATGAAATAGTTCATCGTATACACTTAATATCGGTCCTAGAGCCCATATTGGCACAACAGAGTTACAGCCAGCCGGTATGCTTAGCATTCATCTACATGCTTGCTACCTGCGACTAAAGCGCTTTTTCAATATTTTTCATAATAAATGCCCCACTTACCTCATGGAAGTATATACACGGTTCCAAGCTAAAATCATTATAATACCAGAAAAGGCCCCGTACATTTCCTAACATATTGGTGAAACTAAGGAACCAATTTGTCCATATTGGTAAAATTAATTTTTACTACAATACCATAGAGGATTGGAATGCCAATCAGAGTCAATTTTAAATCCAAAACCAAATAAAAATTTATTCCAAAATGAAATAACACGATTTTAACTGAAACAGTTGAAACATTTTGTCTATGTGGGTGTACACTACGGTAGCTCACTGCGTTTCCTCATTAGCAATGGCCTGGTATGGATTTTAATATCCCACAGCACTGAATCTTTACAGCAGCTTGGCTCCACAACATAAAGTGTCTCTTTATTCTTTTAAAAAGTAGTCATGTGCACATAAAGATGATATGTGCTTTTCAGTGTTCTTTCTTAAGTGTCTTGTGTCCCTGTTGTTTAACATGTTGTAAAGAATTCGACGCAGTAATTTGGTTACTTACGTTTAATGTCGTGTATAATTTAATAACCATTTCCAAATATATATTTGTACAATGTACTTGTTCTTATTCATTGGCAATTGGAAGAAACCACTTTAAAGGGGCACTTTTGGAAATTAGTATCTGCATTGAATTTCACAGGTCATCCGTGTAGGGTAAATATTCACTTTTTTATATTGTTTTTATTCGTCGTGCTTGCTCACTATAAATTAATCAAATCAGAAATGTAAAAGGCGCGCCGATGAGAGCAATTGTATGAGTCAAACAATGGCACTGAAAAGATTAATCGAAGGTTAGACCGGTTGTGCCAGGCCTATCATAAATACGTGCTACTCATGCGATTAACGAGTTGCCGTTTTATTGCACTTCAACAGTAACAATTATCTGGAAAGAGAATCTTATATTCCCGTCTCATAGATCAAAATTCAAAACAAAAGAGCGACTTATCAATCGGACGTTTTGTCAGAGTTTCGTGAACCCTTAATGTGTAAAAAACCAAATTTGCATTGAAGACCCTGTGTCATAGGCTATGAAATCTGCCATAAAAATGACAACTTTAAAATTTGGTGCAGTTCTTAATCGAGTCAAATCAATTGAAAATACCTGTTGGATTCCGTACAATATTCCATTCCAGAGAGGCCCTAACAACCGACAAATATATTATTACATACAGCACAAACAGAAAATACAATTACTAAAAAATAGGAGCTGGCAAACATGGAATGTTGTAATTTTATGCTCACCGTCTTTTCCTTCATTTGAAGTATATTTCGGGAGTAAAAGATTTTGTCCGTTAGAACATCTGAATGTAGTATGATAAGCATGATTTAAATATTTTATCTTTTCCGTCAAGTAACTGGGAGCTATCTTGCATATATATGACCTGATAAAATTGAGCTAAGCATTTTTAATAATATTTGAGTGCGCTAAATTTGCCCAGCTGTTATGGCAATAGGGTTTACTGACATGCATGTTTGCCCAGCTGTTGTGAAAACAGGGTTCAATCATACCTACTTTGCCCAGCTGGTGTGTCAAAAGGCCTTGCTTATTCTCCCAGCTGTTGTGCCAACGAGATGTGACGTGCTTACCTTGCCCAGCTGTTGTCCAAATAGAATATGATGACGGCATATATCCGGTCAGCTGTTACATCAAAAGGGTTTGGCACCAGAGCATATTCGTCCAGTTGTTTAATCTGCCGCTTGTCCTTAACGTAAAGGTGGCATTTTTGTGGATGGTTCAAGTGCCAAATACTGGAATTGTACCCGGACGGTTACCATATATGATAAGCATTAGACTGGACCCACAACAAACTACCAATTACGTATGTTTGTCCTACAATATTCCATGGAACTATGT
The DNA here is from genome assembly GCA_964020975.1 of Hermodice carunculata. Classification (NCBI taxonomy): domain Eukaryota; kingdom Metazoa; phylum Annelida; class Polychaeta; order Eunicida; family Amphinomidae; genus Hermodice; species Hermodice carunculata. The sequence continues at coordinate 82,092,916 of OZ026614.1, read as the reverse complement.
ATTGAAGATCTGTTGACTATTACCACGTGGCAAATGAAAAACTTCAACAAATTTGCCAAGAGAAATTAAGGCTACCACCGGTGTAAAAGTCCTATTGAGGTGCGTCATAGTGTTTCAGTTGTATTCACTAAGTAGGCCGAGTGCTCAAAATGTAACCACTGGTGCCATCTGATATACTGTCCACCTGTCCGTGTGGTCAGAAAGCAGCATTATAATTTGTACTGCCCTCATTGTTCACCAGAAGAGTGAGAACACTTAACCATACGATGTATTTGCTGAACTAGACACAGTTATTTAAATTAGGTCTGTATAGTCCTAGTCTAGTATGGAATATTAGATATTCACTTATGCACATGTTTCAACTTTACGGTTAAAACATTACGTGTATAAACTTAAATATGTTAAAATGGAAATATGTCTTTAAATACACCTCTAATTAACATGACAAACTACGTATAACCAAACAATTTACAACCTACGAAAATATTTGCACGTCTTATATTGTTGTTTTGAATAAACATCGAGGTCGAATTCCTTTATTTTTTGTAGTTTTATAGTATATTATAGATACCATCGGGCCTATAGAGAGATATATTACACACCTAAATGTAGATATTGAACATTATAAACTGATAACAGACATTATATATCATAGTATTAATAATCGTTTTGTGCATTTTTATATTTATCTAATATTTAGAATGTGGGTTTTTTTGGTTCTAGAAATTAACTACAGATCTTCTAAAAATCAATCAAAGTTTTACACGGCAAGAAATTGTTTGTAATCATGCTGCTGTGCTTTAAGCAGAGTTTCCCAAATACCACAAATTCAAGAATGGTCCCTGCATGTGCCATTTTGGATGCCTATTGAAAGAGCGTGCGCTTTGCGCCATCTGCTTTGCTGTGATAGTACTTTGCAACTATGTTAATGAAAACAAAAGAGTGCATGGATTTACCCCTTACAGGTATTTATCCCTAACAAACAATCAATCTGATACATTTTTTTCATTTTTCTTTGTGCTTTCCTTCAGTTTTTGTATGTTTTTCTCACTACTAATCTCGCCATGCACTGTAGGTGGTCTTTTTTAGGATGGGTGGCTTTAGGGGCAGGTTTTGACACTTGTGCTCTGGAGAAATATTGCCACACCGTGTACACCAGAGGGAAATTGGGTACCTTAACATTGATGCTTGCTATCTTTGATGGTAACAATCTTGCTTTGTGCCAATACAGACATATCAAAGATGTCCCTGTTTAAGGGATAAATGCGATTCTTCTTGAATTCTGCTTGCTTGTTTGCTTGCTGTGCACCGTAGTACACTGTGCATACAAGTGCACAGATACTGTATTATTTGATAGACTGACCAGCGTGCTGTGGCAGGTATCTCAGACATTCTTGATCATAAATTCTATTGAGAGGCCCAAAGCAACCCACATCTAATGGTTGTAGCATATGGCTGAGGTAAGGGGCCAACACAAAAAGAATAATTTTACTCTCTTCTGCCCATTTAAATAAAGAAAGATTTATGTGGGACTTGTGGCCATCATAAATAAGGAAAAGTGGAGAATTTTGTGAATATGCTGTAGCGACTCTTGAGAAATGCGTTTTGAGGCACTCTATGACAATGACACTATTTGACCATGCCAAATCTCTGACATTGTGGTACTTGTACCAGCTGCCTGGCTGTAAGTAAGGTGGTATTGCGAGAATTTGCGATTCCACGAAATTAATTAAGGTGCCAGTCGAATTTCCCAATTTTAACAATTATTTCTTTATATTTCTGTATTTCGTTTTCAATACGGTTGATTTCACTGCCTTCAAATTTTACATAATATAAGTTTTAAATTTTTATTCACTTGGGCGGCCAATAAGAATGTATTATAAAATGTGACATGGATTTCTGGTAGAGAAGCAGTATATAGTACATCTTTATATCTTAAGATGGGAGCTACATAATTAACTACTCTTGATAAATTTTCCTTGCATTTGGGGGGGGGGGGGGGTGCGTTGGACATTTATGCTTTCTTCCCAAAATATTGGCCAGATATTTGTTATTGATGCCTTTTTCCTCAAAAATGTCCGCCGTATTGCCTCAAAGTATAATTAAATTGATTTTGATGGATTTAAGTCTCCTGTAAAAGAACTCATCATTATTTCCTGCTGACATTTTCTTATCTTTTACCAGTTATTATGACCGTACATACCACCACAGTCGATACCAATCATAAAGTAGTGCAGAATAAAATATCCACATTGTGCAACAATAGAAGGTATTAATATATATGGCAAGGATCTTGACGGATGGACAAATGATACACGTGTTAAGAGCTTCTGCAATAATAGTAGCATTTTCATGAAGCACAAAACTTAAGAAAAGTTATTTCCTGTGTATAAAAGCACGCTAGACCCAAAACATGTTCAGATGTTATTTCTTTCAAGTTTCAGATAAAGTGTCATTTCTGGATCATTTGATGACATAGCTGGTACACGTTTTGTCATTATGGCGGCTGCAAACTAGCAGTTCGATTGCTTAGCAAGTGAGGAGAGCAGAACAGATATGCAGTTGATATAATAATTGTTTAATATGAACACCTTCTAACTGTTCAAAGTGTATAGAAACTACCTTCATTTTAAAGTCATTCCCGACCCTGTGTAATGCTACAATGTGGTTGATGGCAATTTCATTTTGAAGAGTGCCTAACGAAGGTAAGTTTGCACTTGTTGAACACGAAACGGTAAAATTTAAGAATGTAGTTTCTGTCAACATGAAAATGTACTATTTCGTATATCTGCTAACTGCGTCTACAATGGTACCAAAAGTCAACACAAGCTACAATCTGTATAGATTACAGCATAATTGTTGCATCTACCTTACGACTAGCTTCATTGCGTTAAAACAATAGATTTCGAGTTGATCCGATGATCAAGTTTCTGTCCAGCAGGAATAAAAACTCATTTGTAAGTTTGTTTATTTGGTGGTTCAAACGATCGGGCATTTTGGCCATGACTGCATAATATTGGGTCAATGTTGCAATGCCGTTTGATAGTCCTACCAATCCGTTATTTTGATCAGGATTACATAATGTCGAATCAATATTGCGGAGCTGAGCAATGCAAATCAGATTATTGAAACTTCCGTATAACTAATATTTAAAAAATCTGATATGTGAGAAGGAATCTGTTTTCAAATGATGAATATGAATCCACAATGCTCAAAAAATGTAAGAAACAAGCTCCATTTATTTTGCTGCAATTTAGCCCCGTCCCGTCAGTACAGTTTTATACGTAAATATATATTTATGTACATTTGCAAAAATATTTGTGTATATTTGCTTCCAGACAGTAACAGGAGTGTATATTAACAGATTATGTCTATCAAATTTGGTGGTTGAACCACAATCGCTGCCCATGTGTCATCTTTCCATTTTTTTTGTATCTGTCTGTCCGTTTACCGACCATGATGCTGTCACTGTAATACCCCAATAAATGGTGATCGCAAAATGTTCGTCTGAGAGGTTCCAAATGATGGACAAGATACCTATTGGAAACCGGCTTCCTCAGGTCATGTTTTGATTTTCTGGTGAGGTTTAAAGTGTTCATTTGGAGGCCATCTGCCTGGACCCCTAGAAGACATGACTGCCATATGCTCATAGGTATTTACTGTAGCTTTAACAGTTTCTAGTATTCTACCTTAACAGCCACACTAGTGGATCTTTAATGTTTTGAGGCAATATGGCCTTTTTGAAAGAAGTTGATTGGTTTTGTCCACCACGTTACAGGTTAAAAGTAAGCATGTTTTAAAGTACATTTTCATGGAATTTGGCCATGTTATCTCCTTTTGAATGATGTATTTATCACCTACTGCACTAATATGTATTCTTTTTCGCTGTGTGCCATACATAATTTTAAAAGTATTAAAAGCAGCCTGTTAAAAACCATGATGAGGTGAATTGTTGGTATAAGGGGACTTTATCACAATCATTGGATATAATTTTTTTTAAATCAAGCCAATGCGTCTTCAGATAAAAAGCCAATACGATTAAAACATTTGTATAAAAGAGCAAAGAAGCAGAAGGAATCAGCATTTATGTTAGATGAAATTAAAAGATATGTTATGAAATATACCTACGCTAATATTATATAGATTCTACTAGATTACACCTAGCAATGTATTGATTCTGCTTCCAAATGCATAGTAATATATTAATTCGTAGACTAATTCGCCTAAAATTTATTGATTCAGCCTTACAAGAACTAATAATATATTTTATACGAAGTCAATTGGCTCAATTGGGTGATTACCATAATCTTTCCCGCTAGGTGCACATCCAACGGAAAATTGAAACATGTCAATATACATTCTCACAGCACTGTTGCAACGACACCATCAGACATTGTCACATCGTCAACAACTTGTGAATATTATTTGTTGTTGTACGGGAACATAAAGCATTAATTCTATAAGATTAACATGGGGGGGGGGGGGGGGGTCTTGTTTTCTTTTTCTTTTTTTTTTCTTTCTTTCTTTTTCTTTTTGGATTAGCTTTGGTAGACTACTTTACTTATTTGATTATTTGTATCGAATCTAGTTATTTTAGTTTTTGGTGGGATATAACTTTTTGGTCCTCCGTCCGTCGTGGTCTCCCCGTCGTCCTACTAGCATCGATCTCATCTTGAGAATTGTTGGTCGGATTTTTAGTTTTACCTTGAGGTTATGTACATTCTGTTTGTTTATATGGTAATAGTCCTGTGTGGAGGGGGGAGTATTTTCTGATTTTTTAAATTGTATTGATCAGAACCTGGTCAGCCAATTTCTGGTAAAATTAGTAGGAACATTTCTAAGTACCTCTTCTCCTGAATTTGCAGAAAAGGTGGGATTATCATTGTTTCATTGAATGTGACTTCTTAAAATTTGTACCTCAGCTGAATTTTCTTCGCCTTTGGTGATCCTTAGAATGCTGCTGGACTTAACAATTTTTTGAAACATGTAAGGATCAAAAACAGTACATGCTGGCATAGCTGATATAAGAATCCTGGTGTAAATTCTGTACATTTTGACACATATGAAGTTCAGGTGGAGTCCAAAAAAAAAAGGTTCAAAATGTTCTTTGTTGCAACGGGAAACCGAAACGCTTACTATTATTCCGATGGGCATTGTGGCATCCATTTTGCGCCAAATATGTGGAAAACGTGAGCTGTTGTTGTCCACAGTGAATATTTTGGATTTTGTAGAATTTCTATGAGTGGCAACTTACCAAATTTTAGAACCGCATGTAAGAATGGGTTTCGTATAGATCTCGAATAAATCCATTGCGCGTTAAGGAGATATCACGTTGGCTTTATCAGCAATCAGAGCGCTTTTCAATAGACAGCATGACTTCATTGCTTTGTCGGCTATTTTTTCTTGTACAATGAAAAAGAAAAACACCACTAGACTTCACAATAATTCCAAGGTATTCCACGGAGCTGGTACTTACAAGGACATCGTTTTTAATTCTAAATTTTATATCCTGGAACAAGTTTCCATGGGAGTTGATAATAAATGCTTGAGATTCCCTTCCATTTATTTCCAACCCCCGTTTATCAGTGTACACTGATAACCTATTCAATACATGTTTAAAACCCTTTTCACTTTCTGACATGTGCATGACATCATCTGCAAAATCTAAACAGCTGACATTTGTTTAGCATATAAAGATTCATTTGGTTTCATTAGAATTACGTTCGGTTTCAAGATTGTATGTATAGTTGTGGGACAAAAAAGGGCTAAGAGGAAAACCTTGTTTCAAACCTGTTGTATTATTTAACAAAGACGTAATGTCTTAATGCACTTCACAGACAGAGACTTTTGTATAATGGTACATACCTTGTACAAGGTGAATAAGATTAAAACTAATACCTGCTTTGTATGATTCATACAGCAGGCTGTCAATAGGTATAGAATCAAAAGTATGGCGAAACTTGATAAAAGCAGAATAAATCTACGTTTCTTTATGTTTTTCCATTAACATTTTTGATTAGGAAGGCATTACCAACAGTTCGCCTTCCATCAATAAAACCAGACTGGTTATTTGATCATGTAAGATTTACCCATATAGGAAGCTTATATCCATGAGAAAACTTATTTGGATGGTTTATCGTGAGGAAAATTTATGTTTGCTTTGCTTGTTACGACAATTGGCTTGCTTACGTCTGATAAAGTGCAACACAAATAGGAGAAGACTACAGTCCGCCAAACGGGCTACATGAAGGCAGTCTTGAGTCACAATGCGAAACATTAGCGACCTGTAAAACAAGGTGGACGCTTTTTACTAATAAATGATGTTTATTACAGATGTTCCCACTGAACCTAACTAAGCTTGTCATTTAGCTTCTAAAGCGACCTGGTGGCTAAGCAAATCCAGCCTTACTGATCGGCTGCTGGTTGTCCACCGGAAGTAGTGTCACATATATTTCAGTTGAACAGGAAGTTTTGTTACGTGCAATTTATTTCCCCAAGTATTCTCCATTGGCTTGAGGCTCTAAACCCCCAACGATATACTACATGGACTGCACCAATTTTATCTTACATGAACAATTAGCTGCCAATTAACTCCACAAGCAACTTGCGCTGTTGCTTCTCTTTTTCTCCACCAGAACCGTCATCAGCGCAAAGCGAGTCTGTTTGGTAATTAGCTGCTCTTTTATATCCACACGTACTTAAAAGACATGTATTTGCAATTTGGACAGAATCCTTGAAATATTTTGTCATAGGGTTACGTTTTTAGTCATTTTACGTGAAAACCCATCAATATAACCATTGATGGAATGTACATGCTTCAAGTATATAAATTTCAAGGTAATGGAAAATATTGTTTTGCTGGGAACTGCAAATAGGACCCATCATGATGACACGCCCAGGTCAGTTGTTTTTCCACAGTGCGGTTTAGGTACATTAGGTTCAACCGTCGCTGAGGAAAGCTATTGAGTCAGTCGTGTTCTTTTCAGGACATAGTTAAGGGTAACCATCTATACTCATGCTTTTGGTTTGCTAGTTGCATTTGTCTTAACAGAAATAGCATTACAATATGCATTTTACCATGGTGCAAGCGTCGGAGGAGACTACTGCGACACTTGTTCACACGTTAATTGTACCCACGCGATAATAGACAGGCTATTTGTGGTGGCGAGAATTCATAAACGACACCAGATCCTTCAAGAATAGCAATTCCATCTTACTGGCTTATTTCAGGACATGATCGAGATAGTCTCCCACGTTCATGTTGCCATGACGCAAAAAAAAAATCTATCTATCTATCTATCTATCTATCTATCTATCTATCTATCTATCTATCTATCTATCTATCTATCTATCTATCTATCTATCTATCTATCTATCTATCTATCTATCTATCTATCTATCTATCTATCTATCTATCTATCTATCTATCTATCTATCTATCTATCTATTTTTATCCATCCATTTATTTATTTGATCAGAGTTCTTTATTAAGCAAATTTTTATTTATTCATTTATTTATTTATTTATTTATTTATTTATTTATTTATTTATTTATTTATTTGTTTATTGATGATTCTACATGAATATCTATCTATTTTCTATCCATCCATATTTATGTGTTTATCTGTACATCTATCCATATATCTATCTTTTATTTACTTTTTTATTTATTCATTTGTTTATTTATTTTGGAGTTCATGAAAAGGGGTTTTATTGGGCTGTCAAAATGGAATGTGGTATCGCTCCATTCGTTTACCGGTTTTGTGTCAGAAAGATCACCACTAGCTTCAATAGACTCCTAATTTTTATGATTCTTAACTTTTTTTATTCTTAACTTTTAGTTGTAAGTCGGCCAAAAAGTCCTCTGATGTAAATTTTGATCTAATTCAGTGTCCTTTACTTAATCTTCTCGTGAGTGGAAAACATTTTTGGTGAGAATAGCATAAGATCTATCATGACAGCATGCCTCAGGTTAGCTGTCTTCCAGGGACTGCTGCGCTGCGTCTTCTCCAAGGACACCCTTGGCTCAATCTTATTTTAACCAAGAAATGGTTAAACATATTGTATTGCAACAGTACGACACATCTGGCCTTGTATTTTTCGCGACAAGCGCAGGTCCCCGCCTTTGACTCTCTTTCGACTTGCATGTCTGCATAGCTTCCAAGGTCATTTGGTGTCTTACAACAGCCCTCTGAAAGTTCACCCTCAGGAAAAACAGCGCGTCGATCACATAATTATTAGTCAGGGTCACAGGGTGTAAGGTATTTCAGTCTTCAAGGGAGACACTGTACAGTGCATGCGTCTCTGAGCAAGTGCTTCATTGGCGAAGGTAGTGGCAATGAAATTGTACACTCATTTATTTATTTATTTATTTATTTATTTATTTATTTATTTATTTATTTTTTTTTTTTTATTTATTTATTTATTTATTTATTTATTTATTTATTTATTTATTTATTTATTTATTTATTCATGTATGTATGTATGTATGTATGTATGTATGTATGCATGTATGTATGTATATATGTATCCACCCATCTATCTATTTATTTATTGTGGTGGAGGGGAGAGGGCATTATATTTGTCTCTCGCTTTGCACAATTTGTCTCGGGAGTATAAATTTTGCAAATAAAAAAAAAATATTGGTAATTTTCTTTTCTACATGTAAAGGCAAAGCTCACATTAATCTGATTGATATTATCTGCCAATTATGAATCCAGGCAAACTACTTTTGTTTCCTTGTGTCAATATTAGTAGCGGTTAGATTTTGCCCGCACGGCTCTGGGCCTTAAGATGCACTTAAGTGGATTAATCATGGACACCCCTTTCAGTTTGGAATAACAAACTGGGGCTAATTACCTAAAGAAAAACCAGCCAGAGAAATACACCTGTACACATCCTTTTAATCAAAACATTGCATGATTGTAAGATACATGGCCTTTAGCGACTTTTCACACATTCATGCCCTTGAAATCAGCAACACGTACACTATCTTGTTTCGGGGGCCAGATTAATATTGACCCATGTGGGAATAGTGGAGTAGCAAACCTGATAACTAAATGTATTTCATACAAAAAGACATTGACATAGCTTTATTCAAAGTCAGGTACGATACATTGAAAACAGTAGCCATACACTGCGTGTGCCTACTAGGTATAAAATTAGAAGAAAAAATATCATTTATACGAAAAATATAAATAATGACCCTCTGGTACAGACGTAAGCACTATAGAGCATATGCGTATAGAATGAAATATAATCAGGTTCGTACAATAAGGAAGCAGGATGACAAGCCATTCAAATACAAACTGAATGTTGACATTTGTTTTGTTTAGTATCAGAGGGAAGGCGATTCCACAGCTTATACTTTAGCGCCCGTATACCTATTGGAAACGTTTCCAACAGAGGCTAGTTTTGAATTTTGGAATTTCAAGCATTGTGCCACCACGTAAATTATAAGCATTTACTTTGATTTTTACAAAATGTCCACACAACTGGAGGGCTGATCTGATTTATTTTATTGTAGACCCCAACGGCCATAGCTCTGAGTACCTTGATTGTGCATAGATCTTCACATGACAGAATATCTTTGCATATGGAGTGCGTGTCTTTTTTTGTTTATAGAATGCAAGGTCCTCTCCTGAAGTCTTTCCGACTTAGCAATGTTAAGTTCAAAGTACTCTACACCTTAATTTGCATGTTTCGAAACGCATAAGTGGCTAAGTGATGTTCCATCTTCGAGACAAATGTTTGTGCACACCTACTGGTGTGTTGCAAGTATAAACTTCTCTCCAAAGCTAATGACGTAACATTATTCCTCGTTACGACTTATTAATTTGCATGGATCATGTGGTGCAAATTTTGGGACTACATGTTAATTCTTTATCTACATGAAGTTTTAACTTTCATTTTATCTTTAGTTCAGTTGTCCTTGAATCCACACGATGAATTGTGTGCGGATTACCCACACCACAACCTCAGCATCCATGCAAAAAATTGATGCCTGGCGATCAGCTAATCAGTATTTGACTGGAATGATATGCTCCTCGGCACGTAACCTGCGCAGGGTGAGAGACTGATAGCAATATTCACAAATGTTCAAATATGTGTTAAACTGATAATGACGATATGCAAATTAAAGTGTAAGGCCTTTTGACAGCAGATCGGTTTTAAATTGCTGTACGTACCTTTTGTCTTAAAATAAAAAACAAAACAAACCAAAAATCTTCCAAACAAAAACAACCAAACAAACAAAAACAAAAATCATTGGATCGTTTGTCGTTCAAGTTGTAAGAAACTTTGTTGATCAGACGTACATTTCATCATCATACTCCCGTTGCGCTTGCGGGACTCATCCCTGACTCTAAATTCACACAATAAACGTAATATCTTCACTGAAATCTAAACAAAGAGCGAAAAAAGATACAATGCTTCATATGACACCGTATTTTCTTGTCTGATGCAAGAAAACAGCTATTATACTTGGCTTTGAGATTTGCATTTGAGTCTTTGCTGTTGTTGTCGTTGTCATAGGATGAGTGCTGGCATAGATTCCAATGATATACATGTAGTATTGACTTGTCCTATGCTTGGCTTGCTTCATTACAGAAGAAGTTTTCTCACAGTCTTATTCTCTTATGTGTCGTTTTCGGTGTAATATGATATGGTAAATATACTGTTGAAAACCGAGACCACAGCAAGTCGCCAACGCTATCAGATTCTTTGCTCCAAGCAATAGACAAGAGTCTATCACACATAATACCAGATCTAAAGGACCTCATTTGTAATACCATCGTCAAACGGTCGGATTATCTACTATCAATTTGATAGCTGCCCATAGGCAGTGTGTCAACCTTGACTAGTAGGACAAGGGAATATCACCTGAGGTTGCTCGTAAATAAGAAATGCCCATCCAAGTTTCAACTTTGGCGCAGGTGGATGTCTCTTGGTGTTTACACTTTTAAAGATCACATGTCAACATGGCGTGTTCGGTTCTCCCATCTGATTTATTGACTTCATCTGTTTTAATTTAGGCAAGGATACAGTGCCCCTCCAATGATTGTCACTCAGGGAGAAAGATAATTTATGGACCAAGAAACCTAATATTGTTGTAGTGTAGCCTCCGGGAAATGTTGTTTTGGGGGTTAATAAATCGTCAAATGATATCCCAGCTAGCAGTAATGCTATAGGTTGGCCCAACGTTGGCAAGAAAGGCCTGCATTGGACCAATATGGGCCCAACATATGTGGACAGCAGCTGATAAGAAATTGATAAATATATGTATATATATATTTCATAATTTGAACGCTTTTGCCAAGTGTCTACCTGTGATTGAAAAAAAAATGTAAACGAATATGTAAGATCTTGTAACACATGATTTTATATAACAAACATCCATTTATGTCGGAGGTTCAACGTGTTGATTTTCGAGCAATAATTTTAATCCATCAACCCCACCATCGTAATGATTTCAATACGATAAATTGTACTGAAGCAATTGTGAGTTCGGACTTCCAGTAATTTAATGAGATGAATTACAGTGCATTCATTCTATCTTTCCTCCATAATTTTACACGTCATGAGCTCAGTATTAATATCATCATCATCATCATCATCATCATCATCATCATCATCATCATCATCATCATCATCATCATCATCATTATCATCGCTATTTTATTTCTTCTTCGTACAGTAGTACACCTGGAGAAATTTGGAGTGACTGAATTTGTAATTTGTCACTTCATGGACTTACCCCCGTGAGTTCTGGAGAAGTCATTCAATATCTCCTTCAGTACATGTACTCTCAGGGATAAGAGCGGAGTGATCCAGCCTCTTATGGTCTATGATATTACACTCGCAACCGATCGTAGATTGCAGTTACCTATTTCAGTGTCTTCAGCTGAATTTAAGCAACAGCGTTTTTCGAGATTGCAGCCAACCATCTCTGCCGTAATGTAGAAGTTCTCGTGCAATCACATGATATTTTTCCTCATGCAGGGGTTCAAAGCGACAAATTCATGGTGCATTCTATTTTAATCAGGCTTCTCTAACGCTATTTCAATATTCTCTGCTTCCTCAAGATTCTGCAAGGTGTCAGCATTTGATGTGTCACCTTATCTAAGATTTTAAATGAGGCAAAATAGCTTGTCATGGTGGCAAAAATGGTGACCCGCGATGCAAACGATAGCGAACCGTGGTGCCAAAATGGTTAAATGTGGCATGTACGTGCTGATAAGCTATTTATGATGGAATGGATATTCATTCTGTGTTGTTGGCAAAATAAACACGATACCGACACAAAATGATCACTCTTCGGCGTGAACAGTTTTAAAGATGCCACCAACAACCTCCATCTGACAAAACCCAGCACCAATCCTGGCATCGAAATTACCAATCTTCTCGTGACATAAAAAATTCATAACAAAATAAAACAAAAATAAAATTTAAAATGGAAAAGAATACTCATTTTATGAATGTTGAACACAAGTTTGGAATGAAGTTTAACGTGGTGTCGTGGATTTAAATCTTGTACACCTTCAGAAGTATAATACAGAAATGTATCACTGTATAATACATCCATATCCATGAGCAAAGGCAAAATGAGTCGGGTGGAAAAAAAACTGATACTGCAGTGATTCGATGAGCACAGTACTATAATTTACCGGTCTCCCCCCCCCCCCCCCCCCACATTAACAGGGTAAAATAGTGTATATGCTTCGTGATGTTCCTTGATTGGTTCTGGGACAGTGATTAAATATTTCTCATTCGATCGTTTACGTGTGACTCCTAATAGTGCAAATATGTGTGTTCTAGTGGTCAGACTACATCAGTTCAGACTATCATGAGATTTAAAGGAATGGTTTTGCAAATGGTCCATTGAAAAGCAAGGGCAGAGAAGGACCAATGTAGTCCTAGAAAGCTGACAAAAAGGAACCTTTTCCTTTTTATGATTCAGGTTTTTTCTACTTGGTGCAGCAATACGGGACAAAATCTGCATTTCCCTTTTGTCATTAGTATTATCTGTTTCATATAATTCTTTTTTCCAGGCCAAGCAGCAACTTGTATGAAGTATCTCTGGTTTGTTTTTTGTTTTTTTTTTTGTTTGTTTGGTTTTTTTTTTTTTTTTTTTTTTTTTTTTTTTTTTTTTTGTTGTTTGTTTTTTTGTTTTTTGTTGTTTTTTGTAAGGTACATATCCAAGCAAAAATTTGCTTATAATGTCTCTTTATTTTGATACGCAGCATATATTCATGGAGTTTACTTAAAGCATGCTAATTTAAGGTTAATATTTCTCTAAACCTCCGGTGTCGATTGAAAACTGTACTTTGGGTCTCTACTGAGGCAATCGGTGACACCACAGAAGCCACATCTATTTCAATTTCTCACGCAAGATCCTTACTTGATCAAAATATTCCATTCGTCTCAACCTCTGTCGGAGACTCCTATTGTGGGTAACAGAAATGTGGACCAGAAATTGTTCTCATTGGAGAACTAGTGAGCAAGAACAACCGTTTTCAATCGTGCAGGGAACAGCTTGGCCTAAATGTCGAGAAATTTTCGTGATGACTTTTAATTGGCCTTTAATTGGTCATAAAAAATCATACAGGTGAACCATGGAACCCGGAGACCCCATGAAGCAATAAATGGAGGCTGAATGGCGAACACACATACTTGATATTTACATGTACAAGGCACGTGAATGAAACTTAACATCCTATTGACACTAAAGAAATTTGCTACTTATTTTAAAGTATAATTTACGTTCTATATCATAATTTGTCTCTTCCGAGAGGGTAAAGGTATCTTTTTGCTGTTATTCACTCTTTTATATAATACTCTGTCATAAAGGAAAGCTTTCTTTGGGCGAAATGCAAATGAATCGACCATTTCTGATACTTGAGGCGACAGCAACAAAGTCGTCGTCAGCTGCAGATTAACCCTTTACCGCTGAATTAAACACCAACAGGTGCTGTCGTGTAGAAACACGACTCTTACCCTTTCATCCCCAGTTTCTAGAAAAAGACGATGCCTTCTGAAGTGATATAACGATCCCAGATTCATATTCTTTGTAACCCAACCTTCCCTTGAAAGACCAGCATGCCTGCAGTGCCAGGACCACAAGAGCGAGGCAGGTCAACAGTTTTCATCTGCAGGCTTCGGGCTAAATGCGTTCAAAAAGCGTCGAGAAAAAAACTTATTAAAACTTGGCACTGAAAGGGTCAATGAGTAATGCATTGGTTGAGGCTGCGCTTGCCAGAAGTAATGTTCTGGCTTCGCTCCTGTGTAACATAAGAAGCGCCTTTGCTTAAATGAGCATGTGTTGTCTAAGGCGTAATGCAGAGTTTGGAGCTGTGCTTAGTCGAAGTGTTGCCCTGGTTTTGCTTTTATATCGCTTCCGCGGAGACAGCCTTTTTTGAAATTATCCTGCCATATAGCTTTTTGTGTTATCGTTTCGAGAATGAAGGCCCTGGAATCAGGTTGCCCTGAATATAAGTCAGCAAAGGTCGCGTGGCAGGGAGTAGACCACGGGCACACGGCACAAAAAGAATGTCAATTATACAATATAATTGTCTTGACGCAAAAACAAATATCACAATTTATCTGTATTGTCTTTCGGTTGTTTTTACTCTCTTTTTTTCCTTTTGGACTCCACAAAACATGCAGATGGAAGTTGGACCAATTGTGAACTTTACATTTACATTGTATTCATTGCCAACTATGTTAGCATATTGTTGATTTTTTTAGACATACGTGTACATTTGTAGCCTACGAATGTCCTGTAGTGCTTAAATGGCATCTGTGTGTTCTCACCAGATAAACGTGCTGATGCATTGTCCATCTCTCACCAGGTATCCATATTGATATCTTCCTCCAAATGCCGTATAGTTTTGTCTTTGTTCCCAACAACAATACTCCGGACATGTTTAGCCATGGAAGCTTGCCCAAATACAATAATAAAAATGCAGTAACCGTAGATATTGCAGTCATCAACACACGCATAAGCTCCGAAAGCAACAGAAAAAAAACCTCTGGGGTTTTTGTTGCTAGAGTGGTTCTGAACGTTGTCAGCTTCACATTCTATAGAAAAACACCACTTAGTTTGACTATGCAGACAATAACATGTATATGTGAGTTTTTAGTTCATAGGGTGTTTATCATACGTAATCACAGAATAAAATAATGTATAAATGGTTTCTGTGCGAGTGCTTACATCGGAGATAACCACAGTGGCTCTAATGTATAAATGGTTTGTGCATCAACAGTTTTATCAGAGATGATCAAGGCTGTGGTGGTTACAAGTTTATACACGTTTTCAAGTCTATAAAGGGTTTATAATTTAATGAGTTCACTGGAAATAAACAGTGAAAGTATAGTGCCTGAAGGGTTTATACTTCAATGTGTCTATTGGAGATAATCAACGAGGTTCCGGTGTCAAAGAGTTTGTATGCCATTGTGTTTATCATGGAATATACATCGTAAAGGCTCTGGTGGTTAAAGGGTTTGTGTACATGGAGGATTTTTTATCAGGGATCGTCTGGTGGCGTCTGGTGGCATAGTGTTAATACACCAGTATTTTATTAGAGACAGTAGCATGTGCTATAGGAAATAGTCGCGTGTTTAAAGGGTTTGTACACCAGCTTGTGATCGGAGATAAATGTGTCCAAATGGTTTAGACCGCCGTAAGCTAGTCCATGATGATTATGGAGCCTCTGCTGAACAAGCGTTCTGTACGCCAGTGTGATATGTGAAATAAATATGGAGGTTATGATGTCCAAAATACGTCACTTGGTTTAGCTTGCTTTACTTCTGCGTATGTCACCAAACCTTCAGCTGTACAGTCATCAGTCCTATTCTCCTTTCATGTAACTAATTAAACATGGTGACCTTGTTTTATATTTACTACTGACCATGTGACTACGAACAACCTTTAACTGTCTCGGGGAGATTCCGTTTATGTTTTGATGCCAGCTTGATAGTTCCCATGATCTTTTAGGTACTTGAGGAAAAACTGAATTGTAGGATGGCCTATACCGACGCAAACATATAGAAACCTAATTAAAAATGGTACCCTTGTTTTATATTTACTACTGACCATGTGACTACGACCAACCTTTAACTGTCTTGGGGAGATTCCGTTTATGTTTTGATGCCAGCTTGATAGTTCCCATGATCTTTTAGGTACTTGAGGGAAAACTGAATTGTAGGATGGCCTATACCGACGCAAACATATGGAAACCTAATTAAAAATGGTGACCTTGTTTTATATTTACTACTGACCATGTGACTACGACCAACCTTTAACTGTCTTGGGGAGATTCCGTTTATGTTTTGATGCCAGCTTGATAGTTCCCATGATCTTTTAGGTACTTGAGGGAAAACTGAATTGTAGGATGGCCTATACCGACGCAAACATATGGAAACCTAATTTAAAATGGTACGTAAATGAACATTAGCAAATGTAACATCACGTAATATCGTTATCAACTGGTCTGTAGGCCTGGGTAGGAAACACATGTCTGATCTGCAAAAATAATTCCATCAAACAGACGAATTCAAACTGAAGATGAAAAAAAGGAGGACATTTGTCAAGGTGCTGAGCAATTCACTTTTCTAATTTTACTTTTGTACTTAAGTTTGTGACAAGTCAATTTCAGTGACAAGTTGTAAATGTAGCTTCAACGAAAGCAGTATCCTATATATGTACACATTTCACTTGGTACTAATTTTCCAGGTTGATTCCCAACAAAAATATGGCATATTTGATATTTTCTGAATTATCATTTGCATAAAATAGCATTGGTTTAAATGTGGTTTTATTCAGTTCAAAAATGACAGAATAAATATCTCAAAGATGACTGCATACAAACAACGCTCTTTGCTATATTCGATCAAACCTTCAGGACCTAATAAATATTTCTGCATACTCTCAAATGCCCACAGAATGATTCATCATTGTGTCAGTCTCCATGTGGGAGTTGACCCAAACTAAAATCCAACTGCAGGAAGACTTAAACTGAAGGAACTAAAATACTCTGTCCCAGTTGCTTTGAGGGAGGCTGCTGCAGCAGGTAACAGGTGGCCGATTTCTTTCGCTACTCCACATTGTACATTTGGGACTGTTAATGAAATTACGTTTCAACAAGAAGACATTCAGCATGCAGCAGTGCATGTGTATTTCACCATGATAGATTTGCAAAGACCTGCAAATCCATAGAATTAAGACGAAAGAGGATTTAGGTTTGAAAGTTTTTTTTTTTTCCTGAAATACCCGCCCCCCCTCCCAATATAGCGTTGCGTAACTCGTCGTTGTTTCTCCCAAGGTGTGTTCCATTAAGGATAAAATGATTTTCCCCTTTGTGCTGACTTGCAGAAAATCTGTGGAGTTAGTTTGTGAATTTCTTGTATCGTAAATGTAGACAGCTGCACCAGCTCCCGGAATTCTACCTATCAAATAGCCAGAGTCTGGAAACATTCCGTGCGTAATTTTGTACATGTGCATTAATTTATGTTCTTCTGGCCCGACACTCAACAATTTTTACTTTTCGTTTACTCACACAAGTTTGATTTTAAAGTGTGGCTGACGGTAATATGCAACCCCTCAATTGACCTGTAGAGGAAAATCTACAAGTCTGATGTCCTTGGTTCTAAAGTTGTTCAGTATTATATACCCCTACGAACACTATCAACAGAAGCCAGATTTGTATATCAAATAGATTTTCTTTTAGCCTACCAATTGCATTCAACAAATATTGAACTTTGCCGCAGTTTTCACTGGGAATGCTATTGTATCATTCAACAAGTTCGAAACATCAACATTGCCATGTGCTTCCTATGTCTCCATTGTCAGTTCTACATTATTTAAATCTATTAGATGTGGTTCAATCTAATGGTACAATGTACAAGTTCAGTGTGTTTTGTCTATTCTTGTCCTAGGCTGTTGAATGTATCACGAGCACTCTCATCGACACACAGCTGGAATGTCCACTTATTTCAAAGTGTAATCAATATGCTAAAATTAAATAGATTAGATATAAAAATCTGACTTCTTGTAGCAGTGTTCGTAGGAACATATAATACCGAATAACATTAGAACCAAGGACATCAGACTTGCAGGTTTTCGTTTACATGTCAATTCGGGGGTTGCATTTTGTCAGCAGCCAGACGTTAGTACTGTGCGGTGCCCCTGAGACTATTCTTGATGCTGCCTGCAGAACTCGTCCAAGCACTACACTGTTGCGTACAAATACTCCGTAGAAGGTTACGGCACCCCATGGCTGGCCTGATGAGATAGGCATTCAATTATTTATTGCCTAATTTATTTCATTTAATTTTATTTAATTTTTTTTTTATATTTATATAAACATATGGGTCGAGTCACACTAAAGGAGGCCCAGGGGGTGCCTAACTTTGGAATATTTCAAGGCTTTTATTGTAGAGAGCATATATACTTTTCATACTTTGTTGTAAAAGCCCCAACATTAAAAGTATTTTTACTCTGTTTTTATATTGATCATTTTTTTTTCAATAAATGCCTTTTTAGATCTCAAAAATGTCTTAATGTTTGCATGTTAAAGCGTGACACCCCTTACATAAGTCTTTGAAATACTTGTTTTTTAGTGTTGTTTGTTTCATTGTAGTTAATAACATGCTGCAACATAATTTCAGGCTTGATGATGAATTTTGAAACCAAAAAATATGTATGTTCTTGTGTGTATTTTATTGTACATGCATTTATCTTTTTAAGATTGTTAAAGTTAGTAAAGTGCACGTTGTTCTTTCTGTCAAACATTCATACCAAATTGAAACAATCACAACAAAGTACAGAGATAACACTGAGATGACACTGAGATGACACTGAGTGATAGAAGAATAGAATCCTTATTCTTATTCATTTTTTTTTAATTGTAATTTTAATACCATGTCGAAAAAATACAAACTTGGGGTTTTTAGGCAATAATTAGGCTCCCAAAAATTTACACTTGATTCCGTCAAGAAATAACGTGCGTCGTCTTGCGTTTCAGAGACTTACAATGTTTTCCTACAAATATAGCTTAATTGGCGTCAACGATTTGGGGGTCCACTTCACCATATCTAGTGTGTATTACGTACGCTTTGTCGCGTTTGGGCAAGAAGCATGGAGCAGAAAGCTAGGTTAGTGAACCAACCTCCGTTAATCAGAGAAAATAACGTGCGTGATTGGTGTAAGGCGCATTTCAAACGACTGGAAACTATTTGTGAGTACGATAGTTTGTCAGGTAGTTGACTTTCTTGTTTAATTGAACATACGAAAAGGCATTATATATGATACACTCATGAAAGTTTCGCAGGGCGTCCGAAGCACAAAATGCGGTCAGCCAACTTTAGTCCAATAGCGTGGGTTGACATGCGTGACAATTATATGGACTGCTTGTTGGGTCAAAGGGTGGCCGGTCAACGATAACGTCAGTGAGGGAAAGCCACATATCATTTCTTGATGTTCGTCTGTTATGCAGCGTGAGTGTTGCACGCAAAAAGCATAATTCTGTACTTAGTACTTTTCCGTTACAAACGATAGTACGAGTTCTGGCTTCTTCAATCATGAACGCGATGCTGGAGTCGAAATATGACTATATTTCTGGTTCAAGCATACGCTTGTTACAATGCATGTCTCTTCCATGAGTATGTGCATAGTTTTTGTTGTGCTAAATTACAATTATGGTAAGAAACAGGACATTTTTACGATCACAATAGTTCTGTTGTTCCGTCGATGGCAGTCTGAGGCCAACACTGGCCATTTGTATGATGCACGTCGTTTTTTGTCTAAAATCTAGCCAAAGTACCACCTTCTTCAGCTATAAAAAAAGTGTCAAAGGTTGTGTGTATGCTAAAATTGGTGCACTGGATGTAAAGTTTATTGAACTCAGCCTTATTATCATTTTATTTACATGGACTAATCTAATAATCACTGGATCATTCCATTTATAATCATAGAGTACCATAATGCATATGACATTGACATCAAAGGAGTGTCTCATGGACATAAAAATAGTGTCTCATATTCCATGCATCATGTGTTTGAATTTATTTAAAGTTTCATTGCTTTATAGTATGATAAATTGTGGTTGATACAGATATAGATAACACAGAATGAACGGTATAGAAAATATAAAAATTGCCCCATATTAAAAATGCACTCATAAAAAAACACAAACAAACAAACAAAAACAAATAATGTATGTGACATTGATATATGATATGGTGATATATGTGCCCTGGTCAAATCTAAAAAGGGATTCAATATCTCATGCATGATAGATATTTTACAATTCAAATTATTGCCCATGATGACATTTGATATTACAAGTGCTGGATACATTTAAAACAAAACAACTGTAAATTATTAAGCTTCATTAAAAATCACCCCATTCCCTGTTTGTTTGTTTGTTTTTTATTTTACTTTTTTATTTTTTATTTATTTTTGTTTTTGTTTTGTTTTTTGTTTTGTTTTGTTTTGGGGGGGGTTGTTTGGTTTTTCATTTTTTATTAATTTTTTGTTTTTTTGGGGGGGCGGGTGTTTTTTGTTTTTGTTTTTTGTATATTATGAGACCAGAAAACAATGATGTGTGTAACATGGACATATAAAATAGGTGTAGTACGTACCAAGGTATTGCCAATCCAAATTTTAGAACTACATGCTCTTATTGGATATCAGAATTCTTTGTGATATCCCGGGAATATGATTTTCCACAAAATTCTGTGAACAATTTTCGTTGTTCGTGCTGCGTGATATCGGATATTAAACATGATAAATGCAGGCACTGAATCATTGAAAAAGTTTGCATCCAACATATTTTTTTTCATTTGAGAATATATCCATAATATCATATGTAGGTGTACATATAGCAAATTTAAAGACAAACTAGTATTTTAGTGAGTTTTGTTCAGATATTGGTTGGTAAAGCATTTTGGTGCTCAATAATTGGTGAATTTCAAACTTTTGATGGTGGGGATGAAACACATTATAGTTCGATAAAAGGGGTCTGAGTACATTTTTTTATTTGTATAACAGGGATAGAGAGATTACGCTTAGTTTTGAATTACAAGACATTTTGTACATTTCAGGTGGTGGATACGGTGGTAAAAATGGACCTTAGGGAGGGTGAGGAGTGTGTGACATACGTGCAACACCGACCAAAAAAATCACCAGAATCACAGGTGCAGCTATGGAGTTTCGATATTAAGCACAGTTATATAGTAAAAGAAAATTGCATTATCACAACGAAGAACTTATGGAAACTCTTGTTTTAGGGTCTTTTCTGTGAAATTGGGCTTCACTTTTCAGTTGTCGTATTTTAGTGCATCTTAGGAAAGTTGCATTTATACTTCTCTGCTTAAAAGTCCCTAAAGGTACTGTAAAATGCAGAAACAAACATACACTATGTTGTAAGATCTTAAATGTATATCACACCCAATTCTTTACTTACTGCACACTGATAAGCATTGAAAACTTAGGGGAGGGCCATAAAATAAGTGACCTTGCCTAAAGAAACTCTTCAATGACTAAGGAATATTCTTGTATCAGCTCCAGTGACTATAAAGTACAAAATTCTGAGAGCCCAGCCATACCGACAATTTTGGAGGAGGGAATAACCTCTTAAATAAAATTTACTTATAGATCGAGCTTGATGATCCAAAGGATCGGTGTCCCCCGCCACATAATGTGTTGTCAAGATACAATATTATGAAATGGACACAAGTCACAATAAGAGGCAAATGGCTGTTCCTATGAAAGCAGCATGGTCAAAATCATATAGTAATTTACAGTAGAATTTCCAATTAAGACTACCTTCTTAAAAAGTATTTTTGTATATCAAAAGGTTTAATGTCCATTTTTACAAAGCAAGAAGGCAGCGCATTTCGTAATAGAAGCCTGAGTACATCATGTTGCCCGGCACCACGATGCGGACGCGGGTCTTTATTTCAAAGCATTTAATATGACACGAAGCAAGTATTGCGCAATGTAAATGCAATAGCGAACATGAAACAAAGAATTTAAGATTTGACCAAAAAATAACAAAAAACAAAAACAAAAAGCACAAAAAATCGCTGGAGCATGACCATTTGAACAAACCTAGTAAAGACCCACCCAAGGTATCTGCCCACCAATTTTGTAGATCTGGCTAGTAGTTTTAGAGAAGTCCAAAAGGTCGCTTACCATTGCAAGCGCCACTGGCTTACGTAGTAATCAATAGGAATGTGAACATTAACCGATAAGTACCCGAACTGAAAAAAATAAAAAAAAATTCAGGCATCCACATTCGTGCCACCTTATGTACAGCTTTCTTTGACCCTTCCGCAAGGAATATGTCCAGCAGGTTTCAACATCTGAATTGTGGTTTTGCAGTAGATATTGAAAACACCCAAAAGACCCAAATATTAATGAAAAAATGTGAAAAATTGCAGCGCCACCTCTTGAACAAATTAAGGTCTAGGGATACCCAGAAGTGTGCCTTTGCAATTTCAAAGCGATTGACTGAGCAGTTTTGGAGAAGTTTTTTTTTTTAAGATTTGACCGAGAATAAATCCCCAAAATCCAAAATAGTGTCCAAAAATCGCGTGAGGATGACCATTTCAACAAGCTTGGTAAAACCCCACCAAATTACATTCCCACCAAATTTAAATTGAATCTACCCAGCTGTTTCCGAGAAGTCAAAATGGTCCGGACGGACCGACCGTCCACAGCACCTATTCCAACTATTCCTGTGTCCCCTTTACCACCTTCGGTGGCGGGGGACGAAAAGGAAACATTTTAAGGCCGAAGATTCATTGCAAAATTTCTAAAATGTCCCAAGTCAAATGCATCATGTCGCATCCATGTACACAATAATGTCCAGTGTCATATGCACTAACGAGTAATATCTACAATAATCTTTAACAGCAAGGTACAACCAACTGATCAACATGTTTAATATCAACAAAAAAGTGTGAACATATTTAAGCCCATGAATACATATTGTTGAGTGTCCGTTGCAAAGTAATAAAACTTACTGGTACCCGATGTGAAAGCCAACATGGTGGTATGTCAAAATGTTGCGAGGTGAAAATGAAATCACCCTGAAGATAATAATTTATATCGGCATAAGTAGCTCTGTGTATATTTAACATTATTTGAATGTCACAATATGCATCTATTTGCTACATCAGCTGGTAGAATGTGAATTGTGTCCATGTAACGTGCTGCAATATACATGTATGTATGTGTGTGTGTGATATTGTGAAAATTTGAAAAATGCGAGAAATGTCTTCGTAGAGTACATTTTTCGGAGTTGAATGATTCAGTTTCAAGTGATTATTCACTCTCTAAGCTGACAAACTGATACTGTATAGTACAGCCTATAAAACATATTAGTTGTTAAATGTTTAGTGAAGTGTCTAATACAGCGCATCCGCTCAATTGCTTCCCCAGGGGTTACATCACCCGAATAAAGCTGAGAGCGACGGGAACACCTGAAGATGAAAATGCTTCACTTTGCTGGCAAATTGATTGACAATGACCGCTAGTTACAAATCTACTTTGCCGCGTCTTCCCGTAAACTTGCGCTAATAGATTACTAGATGTAGTCAAACAAGGAATGAAAGTAAGCGAGTAATCGACCTACCACATTGTCACTGTTGCTTAATAGTATGAACAGTGACGACTTGTCACTTGTAACGGTCGATGTTTACATGACAGATGGTCCCATTTCAATTGCATGCATGCCAATTGAAAATGTTTCTCAAGTCATCTTTGATATCGTAAACATTTGTTCCTTTGATGTTCCTATACTTACCATATGCCGTGCACACTAGTGCGTTCAGATTGTGGTATTTCATTTCTTCCGCTCTGATGACACAAATGCAGGCTAAGCTATAATATAATCGGTATGATGGACGTCGGAGACTCACTGCCTGCCAAATTATGGAGACATAATTTGGCATGCATCATTGTAAGAGACATATCGCCAATCAATCTGGCAAGATGAATTTAAACATTTTACGAGGAATCGAATAATAATATCCTCTCCACTTCTAGGAAGTCTTCCACAGACACGCTCTATTTCATCGCATACGTAATAAACAATAGCAGCAGCCCTTACACAAATTAATTTCCCGAACAATCTCCGGGTGGAAGCACCAGATTGGCCTATGACCGCATTGCGCATGCTCGGGATGAGATAACGATTTTGCTTATTGACACGAACACCCTTACTCTCATTCTCAGACCAATAAATTAGGCATCCTTGGTTACATCCTGTGCAGTAATCAGAGCTGCCTAACAGAGATTCGGTAACTTACGTCTATGCACGCATAGTTAAACTCCCTGAAGACTCCTTATTATTTTCTAGCCGAGCTCACTGGGCTAACGGTGAAAGGCAGTGTTACAGTTCCCTTGAATTGTCTGTTACCGACTAAAATCACTGAAAATTAAAATTTTTGCTTGCTTAAACTTTTTTTTCACTTAAATTTGATGTAAAGGAAATTTTTTGCTGCGAATTGTAGATAGGACGTATCATGATGACACACTGTACGTGTAGGTCAGCAGCTTTTTCAAGACTGATTCGGCGTACAATCCGGGTCAAAGTCAAGAGGCGCTAGTGCCGCCTTTTTTTTTTGTTTTTTGTTTATTTGTTTTGGTTTTTTACCCGCAAACGGTTGATATTCTCCACGAAATAAGTGTAGAGAAAAAGTCGGAACATGTTGCTTTGGAATAACATCAAATTCTTTCATGGCCATGCAAATCAGTAACCCCAGTTATATCACTGATCTCCCGGCCGAACCAGGCACCAACGATCAGCAGCTTTAAACGTACCATATTTTGGGAGGAGAGCGAAGAGGTAGACTTAAATCTCAATTACGCGTTGTTAATGTAAGTTTAAATGGAAGCCCTTCACCGCATTTTCGCGTGTGTGGGGGTCGTGGGGGAGGGGGGGGGGTAAATATCTAGTCCCAGATAACGCAGACGTTTGGTGATTTCTTTTGATTGATTTCATTATGAATAAAGTTAATTGACACTGTCTTAGGTCGATCATGTCAATTTGTTTCTGACACATTAGCCATAAGTCAACGTGTTATATACCATGATTTTCATAATATTCAGTGACTTGTCGAGAATTAAGCCGAGCACGTGTTATTTACAAGTGGATCTGCTTTGTGGTGTAAAATAATCAATAACGTTGACATGGATTTTAGCATAACGGCTATACTTTTGGAGAAAAAAAGTTCTGTACACAACCCACCCCTTCACTGTTGCTTGAATATACCATAACAGGTTGCATGAAATTATATTTACCAAAAATATGACCAATAACATGAGAACGACTAACAAAGCAGCGTATGCCATTGTATGTACATAAAATTTTCCCCGATCTCAAGCAGCTGACGTGTAACGGAAGCAATGTATAGGCTCATTTACTTCTGCATAATCCCATATGTGTACAACGTGTCAAAAATCAAGAATCACGGTCAATTTGGTGTCTGATACCAAGAGGTACGCACAGTCAGACAGACAGACAGATAGATAGGTAGATAGATAGATAGATAGATAGATAGATAGATAGATAGATAGATAGATAGATAGATAGATAGATAGATAGATAGATAGATAGATAGATAGATAGATAGATAGATGTGGGTGCGGTCGCGCGTGCAAGGGCTATTCCAAAACCCACAAGTTTCTTCATTATGCATTAAGCTGTCACGAATTGTGCACAGTCACGTGCGCTATGTGTATCTACTGTTTAGGTATTTCGTAGAGTTTGGCAAACGCTGTGTTTTGAATTTTGAATTCGGTGGAATTAGAATTTGATTAAAAATGGAATACAGGAGTCAAATCCATGTGCAATTGGACCTTTTCCATGATGGCTACACATGATGAGGATGGGATATCAAACAATCAAATCTCAAGAAAATCGCTTATGGGTATTTAATGCATGGCTTCGTAAAACAAGGTTGTCGAAGACTTAATACCCAACTGAGCAATACTTTTCACACTCATGCTGAAGATTCGACCGAGAATCTCTTGACGTTTGACCATTTCCAGATACCAAGCCAGAAATACAGGAATTGCATGGATTTAGCTTAGAAATGCAGTCAATTTAGTAAGTAACAGCAATTTGTGTATGCAGGCTAAACTGATACATAAACGTGCAGAAGATGCTTTTTCTCAATTGTTTAACTAAGTAATTGTGGCGAAGACTTGCGGGACGGTCCTCTTATAAATGGGCAAAACTGCAAATTCTTTGTGGCGGACCCGTAGGATAACCTATCTAAACAAAGGAATAAGAGGTACAACCACATGGCAAAACTAATACCCTGACTGTGCATTTTCTCACCATTCATTATATGGCAGTACAGATCGCCATATGTTTGACCCAGTTATCGGTGGTCGTGTGCATTGTGGATAATCATTCGAGTTGGTTATGAATGCGTGACGTAAAGCAGCCTGATATATGGATTTTAAAGTGGACTAGTTTCCAAACCGGATTCAATTTTATTAGCATCATACGCGAGAACACAAGTCGGACCTAACTTTTGGTCATCATTGTTATGACCAGTGTCTGTGATTTTGTGCTATGCGGAGCTTTTGTTTGCTGACCAAACAACAAGTTATACCTGTGTATTGCTCCAGTTCATTCTCCGTGGGTCAACTCTGAAGAAGGGGCTCCACAATTTCACGAATGTTGGATTTGCAGCGGCTCACCGCCCACCTCTATGGTCAGCCCTCTATTGCTCGGCGTTGTTTTGTTACCATACAGGATGACATTTTCCATACAAATCATGCACTGTTTGTTGCCTCGTTTAGTTAATTATATTTATCTAATCCGCTGCAACTAATAACGGTATTCAATACATCCTTGGCTCCCTGTCACTTCCTGTTATATAGCGCAGAACTACGAACATATCAGACTGCGTAAATAAAAGTACATTTGTGGTCCACTTTTAAAAATGTCCCTTCTTGGAAGGATAATTTCAACCCTAGCTTCAGCAAACCCAAAGGGTGTCTCAAACTCCACGTGTAGGTCACGAGTGACCCCACCTGTATTTTATACCAGCACACCAAGGGTCGGTTATTTTTTTCCTGGTATTTGCTAATCGATACGGGGACCTTTCCAAATGCCTGACTGTTGCTCTAGGCGTATTTCCACAATTCCCGATTATTAAGTAGCGTCTATAAGGGATTAATTCAGTAACAATGGGGGTATATAATATAGTGCCACGAAACTGACGCGGAGGCCTAAAGGATGCGCTGGATGACTTTGTTGCCCATGTTTCGTAGTTTTAAATCGATATCATCTCTTGCATTCTTCCAAACATCGGAGAGAGAAAAAAAACAGAACAAAAAACCCCAACAACAGCGCGTTTTGGCAGGAAGGAGCTGTTCAAATAAGCGGAACAAATGTGTCTTATTGCTTCATTTCCTGCTTTGCCCATGCCACAATTTTACGCCAGGTCTTCTAATGCAAAGATTTGCTTCGTGGACGTCACTCCGCACTGTCGCTTACCTCCCGGCTAGGCTCTTCTTCGTGTCCCCATTGATGTATCCCGGGGTCCGCATTTGCACACAAAGACCAACCATTACCGCGACACGATTTTGCACAATATAGGGTTTCTATATTGGTGGCCAAAGACATACTACAGTGGCTACAAGCCAGATACAAAGCAGCTATGAGGCGCTCATTTTGCTTAAAAGGAAACGATGGATCTACTGGCAAGGAGACTATTTTCTCATCGGGTTACCAGATAAAAATAAAAGGTTTTGAGTCACCTCAAGCGTATGAGTGGCTCATAATCAAGCTGAATCTTGATGCAGTTATTGAGTGCAGGAAATTAGGGAGAAAGGTATGCGGGGCGACTATGGTAGAAACGGCGGTAGAACTGAAGGTAGAAAGAACCCTTACCCGTTGGCGTTATAGCAGCATGGCAATACTTTGTTTGACTCAACCACTGCATTATAATGCCATTGCAAGATCCTTGTACTCTTAAATTATGTTTATGATAATGATAATACTGCTACCATTGAAAATGATAACATTGATGATGGTATCATTATTATCATTATCAGCATGACAACAAAAATGATAATAATAATGATAAGGATAATCATCATCATCATCATCATCATCATCATCATCATCATCATCATCATCATCATCATCATCATCAGTGACATTTTAACCACAAAAGACCCCGCCGAAAATGCTATTTAATGACATTGAAATATTGGAATAGTAGCAAATATGTTGAAACTGTGAACAAAAAACTTTCCATCATATATATATATAGTTATCTCTGGGTGGTTTAAGGGCCGAATTGTAATCGTCAGACTGTCTTGTGGCCAGTTGTCCGGTTTATCGGAAGTTGAAAAGGGTCCATAAACCATGTTTGCCTTAAATTCAATGCGCTACTTAGGGGGTTTCAGAAACGTTTATATTAACAAATTTGCCCAGATCTTATGGGAAGCTATAAATGCCCAGAAATTGTGGTAATCTATACTTGGTATATACTGCCCACGGTCCGGTTTGAGGATTCTAATTGACCCGCAGACAATAGACATGACCCACAAACCGGCTGTAGGACCTATTCCATTGTACTTTTTTTGTGGGCAATGTATAATTGCCCTGAAATCACCCCAGACATTATAATATGTATATACATGTATATATATATATATATATATATATATATATAATATATATATATTATATATATATATATATATATATATATATATATATATATATATATATATACGCAGGATGTAAAGTGAAAAAGGTAGGGATGTTAACACGAGGCACAAATAGCTGTATCCCCACTTGTTGCGCATTGAACACATACAAACCAACTACATGAGGGACTCCATAATGCGACAGGTCCTCTCAATTCCTAATTGAATTAAATGAGCATATTGCTTTTTATCATGTGACATTCTATTCACAACATGGCCCCTTGGTATTAAGGTGAACTTTTGACTACATTAAATAAAAAAATGGGTGTTCAACATGTTTCATGTATAACTTGCATATACCATTGCAATTCTCATATGCTAATGTCAAAAGTTTACAACGAAATATTAAACATCAAAAAAAACTTTAGTACTCTTGCAAAGGGGGTGGAAGTCAAAAAGTGTATGATTCGTAATAACAACAATGTCCAGTCCCTTGATATCTTTCAAAATCCTCATATGACATTCTGTGGTTAGCAGCCTGATTGTATGTATCAGTTACGCCAAGATAAAACCTAAGTTTGTCACCAGTTTGAACCCCTCATTATTATACATTAGGGCCTGAAATTAGTCTGGGTTGGCTTTGATTCCATTATTTGAGAATTTAACATTTTGCAGGCCCTGGCAGTGACAATGTAGACGATATTGATAGGGAGCATAGAATGGTTCCTTGTGGCAACCCTTTTCCAAATGTTGGTCCAATGGCTTGATAACCACCATATTTAAAGCTTTTTTACTTTCTGTTTGTTAACTAAGCATATGGTGAATCGGATGTATTTTTTCTGATGAGAACCTGTGTACAAATAATTCACGGGGCGGGCAGTCAAAAGGTGTCAGAAAATCTATGAGATTTACTATTACAAATGAATGATAATTGATTGATTTCTGTACCAAGAACTGTACCGTTTTGTCCTCATAATGAACTCGTGAAGAATCTACGAGTGAGTCACGCTTCCATTTGCTCGTTATCTGCTCAAAGGTTCTCCAGAATGAAAGGAGGTAAAATCGTGTGTAGTTCGCCTCTCTCTCTCTCTCTCTCTCTCTCTCTCTCTCTCTCTCTCTCTCTCTCTCTCTCTCTCTCTCTCTCTCTCTCTCTCTCTCTCTCTCTCTCTCTCTCTCTCTCTCTCTCTAATTCAGTCCCATTTTAGTGGAGGTAGACAGCAAAGAAGAAAAATAGTGGTTTCAAAGCAAACGACATTCAATACAAATGTTCGTCTCTAATAGGTGAGATATTTTGCAGCTTTTATCCTGGAGAGACATCCAAGGGATAGAGTGACGTTTGGGTTATCTGACCCTACTGGTAGTCATCAACTTGTCTGTGGGTGTTTTTTTTTTTTAACCACTAACATATAGAGAATGAAAGATAAAACCATAATAAATGAAAATAAGCCGTGATATCTTCAGCGGGGAAAAGGTCACGGAACCCAACAGAGATATTAGGTTTATGAAATGATAGGCTTAAGGGACAGCAAATAATTTAGAGTATTGACCATACTTTGCTTTTGTTGTGGCTGTGAGAAAATCACATTTTTAGAGCTAGGAGCTTGAATGGGTAACTAAGAGAATGCCGATGGGTGATACATTCTGCCGCCTTTGGTGATTTTTACTGTTTTCTTGTTTCGGATCCAGTGTACACGACCCCAGCTCGAGAAGGGACATCTGGTGCCCCGCACTCTTATGTCTGGGGCAATCATGTTTTTGATAGGCATACAGGATGATATTACTATATGTATCTTATATTATAGCTTCAAATATGAATTTGACCTCAACATCGATGGCATTAGACATATGTCATTCGTTTCTGTATCATTGTTCTAGAAATATGGCAAAGCATTGTGGCAATATTATATTTTTTTGCATATTTTATACTTTTCACAGGCAAAATAACGTGTTCTACCTAATACCTCCATTTCGTATTGGAATATCTTTCTCAAAATGCGTGTTTTCATGATAAAAGGAAAACTGGAAAATCATGTCAGTACGTTTGGACAAAGTTGCATAGCGATGAAAGTTAATGTTGACGAATGCAGAACCCGTGTAATTATTTGGGTCTCTTAACGTCGAGGATAGCGTACAAGCAAATATCTTTGGCTACTTGTTGTGCACAAAGTGCTTTTTTTCATTTTCTTAATACATCATGCGCACTAGCAAATGCAACAGGAACAGTGTTGTGTATATTTAGATGACAGAAAGTAATACAAATATACCCTAGGAACATGTACTTCTAGCTCCACAATCTTCAGATCATATTACGCATAAAGAACAAGGTTCAACTTTGACAGAGATTATTGGGGACCGGTCTGTGCATCATGGTCTTCTCCGAGCCACTTTGTGGTCTCAAACTCTCTCCATGACGGGCAAGAAAGGAAAAATCAAGGGTCTGGCAGAGTAGGAGCATACTGTGTGTACATGTGGTCTTAGATCAATTTTATGCCATCTGTACTCACCTTTAACTCTACACACTGCAATGGATGTTGACTAGTTTCCCTCGTCCAAATAAAGCCCATTGAGGTTTGTTAACTGTAAATATAACAACAGATTTTGAAATAATATGTAAACAGCAAAATAATTATGATACCAAACGATATATTTCCTTATTCGATTTATTGATATGGCTTCTCAGCAACCGAGTAAACGTCCAATTCACCTCTCCCGTGGTGGAGGAAAACTAGGTTTTGTCGACAATGAGTTTCTGTTCTTTAACATGTGCATCTTCTAATATTTTTAGGCAAATATGCTCTTATTTGCACCAATTACTTGAACATGGTACTAGCAGATGACTTTCTGATGAGAGAGGCGACTGGCACTGCATCTGTTAATTTTTGGCTAGCCGTGAAACCGTTCTCCTTCATCCCAACAAGCCTAAAAAAATAGTGATAAGGAATTTTCAGACGCTTTCCTTAAAAAAACACTCAACATAGCTTTAAAGGAATTCGAATTCAAGAGGCAGTTTAGTCAGATAACTTGTAGATTTCAAGGTTCAACCAGATATTTTGCAATATGCATAACTATATCACGATTATACCTTTGCAAAGTTCTGCAATCATTGCGGGCAGTGAGTTTTTTCATTGGCAAGTTGCTATCCTACTATGTAAAAATGGAAGTTCCCAGAACATCTAATTCCTTCATATTGTGCCATATTAATGAAGGATGAGTTAAGTTAATTTTTCATACAATGACTTAATGTCGATAGAGAGATTAAACTTTTTTTGTACAAACTACACGGAAGATATAGTACTGTTTTCCCTGTTTGTATGATTAACAGATAAGACTTCTAATCCAAGACTAAAATACAGACCAGAGCATGAATTGAAAAATAATAATAATAATAATAATAATAATAATAATAATAATAATAATAATAATAATAATAATAATAATAATAATAATAATAATAATAATAATAATAATAATAATAATAATAATAATAATAATAATAGACAAAAACAAACACACACAATTAATTCAAGGTGTGTTCGTTAATTATTTCATTGCCTTTTTAATTGTCTTTTTTGCAGGTGACGGAGAGCTGAGCTCATTGTTTTGTTAAAGTTATATTTGCATTTTACATAAACCAAATAATAGTTCCTCCTATAGCAATATTGATCAAGGGTATTATTCATGCGACACTCCTTGTTCGCCTTTTTTCCAATCATCATCGGAAAACCAATTACACGTAATTATATGAAATTTGTTCTGTGGCTTACAATGGTAGCTCTTAATATCACCCATAAACGTTTCCAACCCAGATCCCAAATATAGTTTCAGGCATCGAAATATGAAAGCTGATCATATAACAGCAACATTTCTGTAGGAAAGTCATTTCACAAAACAATATACCATGACCAAGAAAATGGGTTACAGATAATAATTATGATCATTATGTTTCCATGGAGTAAACATAAACGTCAATTATTTGCTTTTTGGTTAAAGATACGAACGCATTAACATTTTTTCAAGTGTCTCTGTGACTTTGATACCTGAGTCAATGTCATATAAATTATGTCTGAGCCCATTAATACAGTATGGCAAGGTATTGCTTTGGTCAGATGACACACACAATTTAAAGCTGGACGCATGCATTTGAAGACGGCTCCATGTGATTTCCATTTCATCTTGCGTCAGTCTTGGTGAGGCTAGTGAACAACGAAATTTAACCAAGTAACTTTCTGGGGTTGTCACATTTTAAATGTTTTCCCTGTATTGTGTGTGTGTGTATTTTAGGTGGGTTTTTTGTTGTTGTTGTTGTGTTTTGTTTTTGTTTTTTTGTTTGTTTGTTTTGTTTTCTGTTTTTTTTGGGGGGGGTGTTTTTTTTTTTTGATTTGTTTATTTGGTTGTTTAATTGTTTGTTTTTGTGTCTGTTTTTTACTTTATTATTTTTTGGGGTGGGTGGGTTATGTTTCCCCCTTTACTGAGGTGCATGATTTCCTTGTGCTTGGGGGTGGGTGGGTGTATGGGTGTGTTTTTGGATTTTTTAATTCAGAATGTTTTATTATAATCTAAATGTCAGTTTAACAAATATAACAAGAAACTGCTGAAGTGGGACTTTGATATTACGAAATATGTGCATGACTTTATCACGGGTGTGTTAAATTTATCAGCATCCTATGGACATCACGTCATAGGCTTGGCCTGTCCGCAATCAAGTAAAACATATGGGACTATACTTAAAGCTACTGGCAGATTAAATTCCACCTTCTTGATTTTTTTCAACCCTGTGCTAAAAACCTCCACTGCACAATGCAAACAGAAATCAGTTGTCGATAGTACGGTTGTCCAACCCATACAGGATGATATATTTTAACAACTAAGGATAGTTTTAGGTATGTACATGTAACGTATTTCGTTATCATGCAGCCTCTTTTCGAAGTAATTGTACTTTGTCACTGAGCGTGCACAAAAGAAAAACTGATAAACAACTTGGACACGGCACAACGAATTTGCCAACAATCTGCCCGAATCAATAGGCAAATAAATGTAGAAAAAACAGGCATGGATGCTGATTGTAGTCTCCAACCTCAAGGATCAAAAGACATGGATGATGAATGTAATATCCAACCCCCAGTTTCCAAAAACCAGAGCGACACACAATATTACTTGCATATTGAGCCCCAGGTACTTTATCTTCAGTCTGTCTTTCCCCAGCAAAAGTTGATATGAATATAATACCCGTTGGGTATCCTGATATTTCAATACCCAAATATCGGGTTCCCAAGTTTTAAATACTATTACCTGATAATGCTTTAATATGACGAGACCATGTAGTGCTTTTGTATCTTTACAAGCTTCCGCTGGTACCTTTTGACTGTGTTATCTCTTTGACGATTTATCTGAACCTAACTATTTCTGTGTAAGACCAGCTAAATCTGCCATGAATATTTTGTCGTCTATGCGTTGCAAATGGCATCAATGAATATTCACTTGTTCAAAAGCAAATGTAAATGCAAGAAGTATCTCATAAATACCATAAGCCAGTGACTGATATTATTAAAGGTTCAATATCGACAGATTTTAGGAAACAAATACGATTTGGCTGGCTGTTACGCACGCAACTTTGATGGATATTTCAGGAGAAGGCAGCCACAGACTAAGTTTGTGCTTAAACCGCTCAGGCTGGAAATACGGGAGTTAAAATGACATTTTTACCTTGAGTAAAGTCCTGGAAGCGTGCACATCATCGGGCTTTTAACCTCATAGCATGATTTTCATTATTTGTCGTGCCGATGATGTTAGAAACCTGACCATACCGACAAATATTATGGTCATTAGGCAGTCAAAGAATGACAATCGACATTTCGAGGAAGAAAACAAAGGGTTAGAACCTATTATTCAATCGACAAGAGTCAGTGGTGTGAGCTTTTCCTGATAATAGTATTCGGTTTTTTGTTTTATTTTGTCAATATGGTCTAAATTTAGCCATTGTATCAAAGATTCGGTCGAAACTAAAGAAAATGTCATCCAGGGATCTTCAATTTTAGTCGCTTTCGTTGTGTTATGTGCGTGTTTCACTGACATACGGGTTATATTTATCTTTTCAATGTTTTCCAGTCAAACTGCTTTCCCCTCTGTATGTCAGAGTAAATTCATAAGCAGCTGCAACAATGTCATAACAAGTCTTACGCACCTGACGATTTTTCCGTAGATTCTGCTTCAGTCATTTGATCATGTATGCATGATGAAATAATATTACCGTGTGCATAACAGTTGAGTCCTACAATGCGGACTTCAGAGTAAGCATATGAAGAACGCGTTCTAATATTAGTCGGTTTCTTTTTGCTAATTCCATAATTGTCTTCCGCATTTTTTTGGCGATGGTTTTAATTACCTGTCGTTGCAATTGATTAAATCTGTCCCTCGAAGACAATTATTCTGATGCTGAAATTGCTCCCCTTTTGCCATCCGTATGAAGTAACTGGTTTGATTTGAATTCAAATAACTTTGTTTCTGCTTCTGTTTAGTCTATTTTTTGGTCACATGACACCACGATCAAAGCTTTTTCAATGGTTTCCTGTTTTCATGATTGTGTGTATCCTTATTGAAATGTCAATTGTTAGCATTTCTTTTCTTCTGAGCCGAGATTAATTATATCCAGGGATGCAAACACTGAGCCAACGTTGCCAACCAAAGTTGGTTCAATGTTATTTCGCTTATTCGCCCAACCGTGGGCCAGCATGTCTCGCCAACCAAACATATTGGGCCATGCGGAGCATAGTACGCTCAATCCCTGTGCCCTCCCCACCCCCCACCCCCATCCCGCCCCCATGCCTCAACAAATGCTCGTCGTGGGATCGTATTGACTGTGTATGGACCCATCGTCAGTGTTTGGCAACACAAGTTTGACCGATGGGAACAATAATGTTTGGGACAATGTAAACGTGTGCATCGGACCGATGTTGGTCCAATATGCGCGCGCTGCATGAGAATTTACGCCCAGCAAACAGATTTGCTAGATATTTCCAGGCTGAAGCTGTTTTGAGTGCTTGCGGTCCATTGAATTTTCAAGATTTGTTGCCTTGAGTAATTCTGTTATATTTCACGTTGAATCTAAACATATGCCGGGAACTAGATTCCAACAAGGGATTTAGTTAACCAACATTTCATTGCAGGTTGCGAATATCATTTCTATGCCCGGTTGCCACATGTGGTCTGGTAAAATGTTATGCTACAACGGTTTATAATACTTATTAGTCCGCCATCAGAACGAATGAGGGGGTACTATTTGCTTGCAGTCCGTCCGTCTGTCGTTTCATCCTGCCGTGAATCATGATCATTTATTCCGCCCGAAAATGTTAAACCGGGCCATCTATCATATTCGCTAATACTTACAGATACCAAACTTGGTGTGTGAGTACTCGTGTGATGCGTACCAAAATTATTCCATCTTAACCATTGAGCCGTAGCCTCTGACCTGTCATAGAAAACTCTTGCGCCGGCCCTACTTTCTGCATTGTGAGACCCAAAGACTATATCCTATGTCTCTTTAGCAGATATCCATCTTTGGCGCGGATACAAATTAGAAATTGTTGATCTTTCACGCATTTACGGGAGGGGGGGCGGGGATCCCAAAAGTATATGTTTTCTTTAGCAAAGAAAATACATTCACGGACGGCTCTTATGTTAGTAATTGTAACAATTAATGAGTAACTGAATTTGTATAAATGATTGAAAAAATTGTGATAACCTGTTTATTCTCACGATAAACTTGAACAAAACTTAGCACGAATGCGTCTTTTATGAACAAACAATTTTCTCTATTTTCTAAATTGCTTCTATTCCATTGGTATAGTGAATAAATTTTAAAAACACACAACAAATTCTCCTTTTTTTCTAGTTTTAATCTAATCGTCTATTTTAATTTTCTTGGGATACACACCATATAATATATATATATATATATATATATATATATATATATATATATATATATATATATATATATATATATATATATATATATACATATATTGTATGCTGTAAACTATTTCTTCTTGCTTTACTTATAGCTACATATTTGTTGGAACCTGACAATTGCTGTTGTGCAGTGTTACGTGTCAGACAAGTTCAATACAACAAATAAGGATAGATACATTTCGCAGAAACAATCGCCGATATATACTTTGCAACGATAAAATGACACACTTTATTGTTAGCAAATATATTTGATGCTGAAGTTGTAACTACCGGCCATGAGTCAATGTTTTATAACCGTCTGGCCAACCAACAACGTCTTTTGTTTTGTCATTTCAAGGATATATTTATATAAATTTGAGGGCTAATCCATCTGCCATAAATGTTCATGATCAGTGACTTTGGTAATTTTTACCATGGTCGGGCCAATTAAGGATACACTTTCAGATAACAAACATATACCAGTAAATGAATATTGAAAAATTTAAGTTTCCATGGAATTCCACATATTAGTGGTTCTAAATTAGGCCACTAATTATTGATTTCCCCTCCACCGCCACCGCAACCACTACTTCCCATTTACATCTCGAATGCCTCGTCAACTTTCTGGTTTTCCTACGTAAACAGCAGAAAAGGCATGATGGCGCGTGCATCTCTGTTATCAGAAGTATGAAGCAGATTGCCTGAATAGTGCAGCAGACACTACTCTGGAGGTCCACAGTGCATAAAATATACACATATCAATGTTTACATAACACACAGGATGAGGGCAAGAACAAGCAAATTAAGAAAGTATTATTATGCACTCTGTTCGTCAAAAGGTAATAATTAAGCGTTCAGATTCCAATATGAATGCATTGACTGTCTAAAAATAATTTCTATTGTCATGACTGCCAGATCTTCATTTCCATCCAGAAAGATATTTTCAAGGGTGCCATTTGCCATCAATGTTAGTTTGAAACCCGCTGCGATTGCAGTTCTGTTACATACACATATCGGAATGTGCTAGCCTGGCGCTTTGTATTTGGGACAGGGCAGAAAGAAATTCTCCCAATATTAAAGGAGATACGTGCAGCCACGAGTGGAACTGGGGTACTGCAGAATGAAAAAGGTGTCCAAAACTATCTTCCTTAAAGAGAGTCTCTTAAAAGATTCCACCCTTCAAGATCATTCTTCAAGGATCTCATACCTCCACGTCTGGACGTACATTTCACGCTCTTGGCCGTATATGTCTTAAAGCTGTAAGCAATTTTCATGCTCTGGGCCGTCAACCTCTCAAAGGCGGCACCAGTCTGTGGAATGGTTGGGTGAATCTTGCAGGAAAACCCTTCTCATAAAAATGAGCATTAAGACTAAAGTAACTGAAACGAAATGGGAGGTATTCATATGTAACTATAATGCTGCAGACTTCATGTCCTCTCAGTTGCTAGGCAGTGGAACTCTACCTCCACCATTATGAGGACACTTGTACCAGTCATGTTACTTAACAATACAGAAATAACACTTTCTTCGACCAAAGAAACGAAATACGTGAATTTTTTAATAATTTCGGAATCATTGAGTACACTTACTTCTCTACCACCATTGACACTGTTAATTTGGGACTCGATTGTTCTGAATACCTGGCTATCCCGGTGATGCTACTACACACATCAAATGTGGTGTGGAGGAAGGGAGATTGGGTGGGCATTTCCAGTGGTGGAGAGGTAAGTTTACTCACTAATACTGAAATTACTAAAAAATCACATATTATTTACATAACGTTACCTTTAGACCATCAGTGCCGATATCCCAATGCATTGGTAGAACGGAGTAAGGAAACACGCGTACTGACCAGCAACCACCAGAACTGAAAGCCTGGGGGGACTATCAGTCCAAGTAAGGAGGTGAGGAGGCTCATGGACGTGAGGCTGCCAAGAGAAGGGTCCTGGTATTGGCCTGGAAATCCGCCTTTCTGACCCGCTTGGGACCACCAACCCCCCCCCCCCCCACTGCTACCTACCAACCTGAGAGCAGTCTACCATAGTCCTGGAGATCTAGCAATACCGATGAATCATGTAAAACATGGCAGGAGCTTGTGGGGTGGGGGTGGGGGTGTTAAGCAGTGTCTGGTTGAAATCACAAAGGTGATTATGCTCCATAAGTTCCTGGAAGCACAGAAGCACTAAGTATATCACCTCCAGTTCCAACCAGGTTATGTGGTGGGACATGGCTGGTGTTGGCAAAAAGCCTGATGCTATCCAGCCCTCTAGGTGGGCTCCCAACAGAACGGAGATGAGTCCATGTGCATGGTGAGCTGCACCTGAAATGGCATCAACATCTGACCCAACATGAGGTTCTCCTGCTTGGTCCACCAAATGAGGTTCTGGTGGTCCTGTGGGAGAACCCGGACCTGTGCTTGGTAGCCCTGGTCCTTTGATCATCTGTCCCACAGAGCGTGCTGCAAGGGACAACAGTGTAGGGGGCCCATGGGGACTTGGGAGTCCATTCAAGTGAGGACACATATCAAGGTTTGCTACTGCCCAGCCAGGCGAAATTCATGAGTCAGAAATACTTTGAGGGTCAGCTGGAGTCTGTCAAACCTGTCCTCCAAAGGATGAAGGATGAAGCTGATGAAATCCGACTGGATGTAGAGAAAGACAAAGATCTGCTCTGCCATAGGCTGGTCATGGGGAGATTCAAAATCAGGCATAAGCATGTGCAAAGTTGCCGAATGGTCTGTGTTAGGCACAGCAAAACCAGGCACCATACTGTCTGGATCAACTAGTTGTCAGGTACACATGAATGTGCACAGGGCTCTGTTAAAGTGCATGGCTATCACCCGCATAAACCAGGTAAACACAAAAGGTGCCATGGTAAGGCCAACGGGAAGCATCCTAAACTGGTAAACTTGGACCAAGAATGCAAACAGCAGACACTTCCATGAAGTCTCTATGATTGGCATGTGGAAGAATGCATTCTTAAGGTCCAAAAAGGTTGTCTGCCCCTGGGGCCACAGGGCCACCACTATTGACTGTGAGATTTCCATCCTGAAGGACAGAATCCCCAAGTACTTGTTCAGCAATGACAGGTCTATAACTGGATGCCCACCTCTATCCTGTATGGGGACTAAGAAGAGTCAGTTGTAGAACCTAGGCAACCCAGGATCAGCTACCAGCTCTATGGCATTCTGCTCTGTAGCTTTACCCCCACTTCTAGGAATGCCAATACTTTGGGCTCCTTTGTTGGGGGTGTGTGAACCACTTGGGTCCACTGCTTAGCGCAGAGGCTTGTCTTTGCTAAAAGGCAATAAATAGCTATGTCTAAAAATCTTGAAGACAAATGAATTGTCTGTGATAGACTCCCACTATAAGCAAAAGGCAGAGAGGCAATTGCCAACTGGCACTCGGAGACATGTATGGTGGTGGTGGAGGGTGACCCTGAGATGATGTGGCCTGGAAGGGAAGAGTCAGGAGGCCTGAAGCTTCCCTGGCTTCTTGCCTTTACCATCCTTCTTGCCCTTCCCAAATCCCATATCACTTTTTCTAGGCCTTTGCAATGTTGCTCAGGCTGGGGGCGGGGCAGCAGCAAGTGCAGTCTGGTTGCCACTCTTCGGGGTGGCAGTGGCCAGTGAGGAAAGCAACCGAGGAGAGTTAGTCAAAACTTTCATCCTGATCCATTCAGCAGAGTGGGCTCAAAGGTCTTGCACTTGTTGAACAATGTCCACTATCTGTCCTCCGAGCTGTATGTTAGAGAAGAGAGGCCCCACGCATGCTTGGTCATAGACTGGGTCATGCAACTTCTGACCCTGGAGATGGGTATCCCTGCATTGCCAATGCAAGTTTGCCTCTAGAGGGCAGGCCGTCTTGATTCCATGGTCAGTTGCATGTGATAATGAAGTTGCAAGTGAGGCCACATGACCAACCCGGTCCCAGCCCTTTCTGAGATCTGTGCTGAATGCTGGAGATCATCCAAGAGGGACCTCAGAGGTGACAGCAAGACATCTGAGTAGGACCCCTTAGGAAAAAGCCTTAGCATCCTCTTTTGCATCTGCTCCTGCCATGAAAGGCAAGAGAGTGGGACTTCTGGGTGGCTTGGAGTGGGAGCCACAGCAGCTGCAAATCGGGGATAGGCTAGCTGGAGCGCACCTACAGGAGGTTGCAAGTACTCGAGAGCCAGCAGGCTTAGCAAGAGCTGGCTCAGAATAGACGCCGCAAGCTGCTCATCTGTAACAACCAACTCTGACATGGTGGTAGTATTGGCAGGGGATAATGAAGGCAAGTCTCCATACACAACTGCTGCTCCTCATGGCTTGTGTTCTGCTTGCCTATCTGAGGAAGTATAGAGCAGGGTACCTGGCTCTAAGGAAGGGTACAGTGGGATCACCAGCTTTAGCTCACTACAGCTAAAC
The DNA here is from genome assembly GCA_964020975.1 of Hermodice carunculata. Taxonomy (NCBI): domain Eukaryota; kingdom Metazoa; phylum Annelida; class Polychaeta; order Eunicida; family Amphinomidae; genus Hermodice; species Hermodice carunculata. Next base: position 82,051,877 of record OZ026614.1, on the reverse strand, counting down.
ACCACAGACTTAGGTACCATCTCAGATGCTCTGACATAACCACACATTAGACCTGAGGTCCAAGATCCAGGAACTTGGGCAACCAGCCAGAAGGTCTAGGTGGCACTTTGCCTGACTCTGTGGACAAGGTTCCGTAGTAGCCGACATAGAGGGGGAGGCGATACAATTGGTAAATCAGATCCTGTTGCAACTGTTGCTTCTTGGTCACCACCTGGAAGACTACCGCGAGTCTAGGATCAGTGGCCAAGGAACCTCTATTCATCACACTAGGTGGAACCAGGCACTCAGGACCCTTGTGAGTGGATCGTTTGCAGCCCAACTTCCAAGAATGCTGCCTCTTCTCCTCATGCCCGGGGGGGGGGGGGGGGTCCAGTGAAGAAGCAGCAACCATTTGAGCCAATGTGCAAGCTATGTAGTTCGCTGCTGCATCTCTAGTGGTATCACTGGGGTGGATGACTCAGTGGCTGAGCATTTGGTATTTGCATGCTGATGCATAGCCCTCTCACTCATCTTCTGGGACTGCTCAAACAGCAGTCACTTGTCATCTTCCCATCTGGCAAAAAACCTGCATGTATTCTCAGGAGATTACCAGCAGCCAAGCTGTTGGCAACAACTGTACCAGGACTCATGGCCATCTCAGGCTGCCATGAGATGGATCTGTGAGTCCTACTTCTGCCCTCTACCCAAAAGGCAAAAGGTGAAGTGGTCTCCAGCTATTCACCCACAGCACACTGCCAGACAGTGATTGCATGTATGCTACTGTCCTCCCTCTGTCTGCAATTTGACCTGCCTGTTGCCATACTGGAAAGTATTAGTTTCGAACCAGGACCAGCCCTACTTCGACAACTTTTGCAGGATCTGCAGGTCAAGTGTAAGCTTTCCCTATCAGAAGAGACTAAGAGAGCTTAGAAAACCATTTCTGCAGTAGAGGTAGTGTGCACAGCACCACAACAGTTTCTCTGGTCAAAAGTCAGCAGAGCTCCCAACTCTTAGAGCAAGGCAGAAATGACACCCGAGGACGAAGAAAGAATGGGAGTGCATGCACACTGGAAGTTACCCCCAGCTTGCACAGGGATGGAGTGGTGGCGTCACTGGGACTACCATGTCTTCATACCAATCGAGTCCCAACTCTATTATGTCAGGCATTGTGGCCCACACACGAAAGTCTGGCGGGGGGGGGGGGGTGAAGTAATGCCACGTAACTAATATTCTAAATATTTTCAGCATCTTGCATGTTTTAAAGCTGAGTAAATGGCTTCCCTAAAGCTTTTTTGCTTTTTTGATTTGTACCTTTTATCAAAGAAGTTTATTTGGCACTACATAAGGCATGAATCCGGCCTCCTCCCTCTCAAGTACCTTGCTTTATCATGGGTAGTAGCACAGGACCCCAATTAATATGGATACCTCCTATTGTGATGAGTGCATTTTAAAGTACGACTTCCGTTTGGAAATACAGGTAACAGGACACAGGTGGCATGTTTCAGTAATAATAGTGATAACACATTCTGAGTTCAAATCGGTTTGCTGGAAATTTAACCTGTGTTTTGACCTTCAGTATGAACTTTTGCATTAATTAGCAACAAAAGATTATCATGTACAGAGGTTCCTCATAAATATGTATAGAAATCCAGCGTGCGGGAATATATTGTTCTAATAATGAAAAAAAAATCACAATTTTAAATAAAATTCTTAGAAATATATGCATTTTGCACACAATTACATTTTGTGACGAACTTGTGTGTTTGTTTTTGCCGATCCTGGTTATTATTTTTTTATTTCGAATTGCGAAACGGAATAAACTTTCATTTTCTTAAAATCACATCACTCTGTATATATATATATAAGATTACATGATGCCAAGTTAATATCTTGTTTTGTTTGTTGTTTGTTAATCAGAAAAAGGCCCTTTTGTTTCTTTAATTGTTTAATTGCAAAGTGTTTTGAATACCCCAAAATATTGTGTTAAGTTTAACTGCAAAATATAAACGATATATATAGTCATGCTGGAAAAGTCAAACTGTAATACATATTGTTTGGTAGTGGTGAATATTTGTGGAACATGGAAGTTAAGTTCTCCTCCCCAATTTGGTCACAGGCAACTGTGAATTTTGACTCAGACTGTTGCACATTTTGCTAAACTTGGATTGGTATGCACAAAACTCACGTAAACCTAAAGTGACACCTCCAGGATACCGAAGTGATACTTACCAAGTAAGTGTACTACACCAAATCCACTTCATTTTATGTTCCACTTAAACGTGAGGCAAGTGTAAGCCTAGTCAGAAGTACACTTTCATGGGCACTCCAGAAAAGGATGGGAAAGATTACCTGCAGTTTACAAACTAGCATTCCATTGATGAGTTGGCAGCACGGAGGGCATAGAGGACAAGATGGACCGCCTGCAGCGACTTGAAAATATGGTATAAATTATATTGTCCAAACCAGTTCTTGAGACATTGCACAGATCCATTTATTTATTTATTTATTTATTTATTTATTTATTTATTTATTTATTTATTTACTTACTTACTTACTTACTTACTTACTTACTTACTTAATTATTTGTTTATTTATTTATTAGGGATGCAAAATTCTGCTGGCCTTTGAGGATGTCAAAGGAGTCCGCATATGCGATAACTCATCATACATGTATAGTTGTTGATTTTGATCACTACACCTAGCTCTGACACGGGGTCATACCAAGCTGATGTTGGTGCGATAATAAATACGAACAAATATTCCATGTAACGTGGTCACCCTTGCTGTTAGGCACAGCGGTATCGTCATCCAAACTCATACCAATGGAGTGCATCTGGTCTGGCACCATGGCCGCTACGCGTTGTGTCAAAATCATCACGATCTTCTGGTGTTTTGCTTCCTCTGTTTATTCTGATTCTTGACCTTTTTTCCTTGGCAAATTTTATATTTTGTTTTTCGCCGTTGACTTCCGATTTACCAAAATGCCTTGCGCTGTTTGGTAGTCCTTTGATATGTATTGCGTTGGACACAAAACGTTTCCTCCGTCCATACCTTGCCTTTTTAAACATTTGCTTGTGTTTCCGACATTTTGTCTTCAGGGACATGCTTATAGTAGTATCCAGGAGAATTTCTTTGTCTGTCACGGTGAAATTCCGGGACTTCTTTTTCGTTATTTTAAATCCTTTCTCCGTCGTTCTACGCCTGACTGCAAACTGGTTCTATTTACAATGCTGAAGACACACAGGACATGCACTCATGTACAAAGTAGTATCTTTTTTATTATTATTATTATTATTATTATTATCATCATCATCATCAGCATCATTAATTAATTAATTAATTAATTAATTTATTTATTTATTTATATATTTATTTATTATTATATTATTTTTTTAGGTTAGAAAGATTCAGACAAAGCTTGTGATGACAGTAAGTTTCGCTTTGTCGAGTTTAGTGCATTTTCAGTCAATGCAGTTGGTATAGTCCTCTCACAAGTAGGTGCCATAAGTTTCACTTACTGGCACTCAAGGCTCACTTATCCAGGAACTACTAACACCTTAAAATAATTGACTTTGGTGCATACCAACCTTGTAGAGTCTTCGTCAATTAATATAACTACATAGGACAGATTCACGTCAACAGCATTTGGTTGCTTTGAGTTATGGGGGGGGGGGGGGGGGGGGCATCCAAAACACATTTACTCGGATTATCACATGTGACAAAATTATATTCGAAAATAATATAATTCATGATAAATAAAACAGGAACATACATGCCGGCTGGTGGCACATCTATGACAAGGCAAACATAATCTATGTGACTTTAGACGCAATATAATATCATATAAATTTCTGATGTAATGCCCTGTCCCTATTTCCGGTATTATTGCCGATGTTTAATATGTGTGTGTGTGTGTGTGTGTGTGTGTGTGTGTGTGTGTGTGTGTGTGTGTGTGTGTGTGTCTGACCAGTAACGTGGTTGTGCATGCATTATTGAGTTTAATTGAATTTAGTCGGCGAAGAAAAACGAGCAGTGTTTACTTTTTTCTGGGGAAGAGTTATTTTTGTTCTGTTTCTGGGGGGTCTGGATTTTTGTGTTTTTGTTTGTGGACTTATTTTGTGGATTTGTTTTCGTGTTTTGGGGGTGTCTGTGTGTGTGTGTGTGTTTTTGTTTGTTTAGTTTTTTTGTTTGTTTTTGATTTTTTGTGTGTGTGTGTTTTTTTGTCTTGTGTTTTGTTGTTTTTGATTTTTTTGTTTTTGTTTTTGTTCTTTTTTATATCGTATCTCATGGATATTGTGTTAAATATCTTAATCCTTTGAGATTTTGGCCGCAGTAGCCAGTGGTGATGGACACAAACCTGAGGCGAAGTTCCTTTTATCCTTGTGCTGTGTTTTACATGTCCACTTTAGCATTTTAATAGAAATCTACCAAGCCACTTTTTGAAGCACACGTTGCTACAGACGTCTATCAACAACAGGAAATGCCTTCGTTTACCTACCCGTGCAACTTGTTAAGTGATCCTGGTACCAAACAATACATTAGAAATCCTGTTTTAATGCCTTCTTGGATCCGTTTCAAGTGACATATAGCTTGTGTTTTGTAAATGTCATATTTTTGTGTGATGTTTTTGTTTATGGAATAACTTTGTCAATGTATACATGCAGCAGATCATTGATTCATTGTGACACAACCGAATTATCGTATCTGAGAATATCGTCCTTCATTCGTACCTGCAATAGTGATTTCCGTGTTTTGTTGTTGTTTTTTTCCTTTTTTTCTGTGTTTTATTTATTTATTTATTTATTTATTTATTTATTTATTTATTTATTTATTTATTTATTTATTTATTTATTTATTTATTTATTTATCTATCTATCTATCTATCTATCTATCTATCTATCTATCTATCTATCTATCTATCTATTTGTCATACATTATTTTATTTGGTCTTTCTGAAAGGGTTAGGAGGGGGTTTTCTTTTTTTGTTTGTTTTTAATTCTCATCACTTTATGATGTGGAGAAGACAACGATATTTCTTTAAAAACATTGGAAGAAAACAAATACGGCCTCCAAAAATTGTCTTGTGAGAATTGGCAATTTTGTCATTTGATCATCAGGAAATATGCCTTCAAACCTATAGCCTGTCTATTATAAGAAATGCCTGCAATCCTCTCTTAGCCAAAACTTTTATCAACAACAATACCCATAACAATGTTTCCCACAGTTTTATGTTTAACCACTGTACATTTTTTTGTGAAGTGAAAGATTGCAAGCACTGACTTGTGTGCTGAATTAAAGATAAAGCTCACTGGACATACTCATTTGGAATGTCAATTTGGCTTATTGCAACGTTCTGGAAACGTCAGTGTCAGTGAATGAGAGTGAGCTTTTACCTCGGTACATGCTTACTGCAAAAGTACTACAGCACTAATGGCTGGGTAATCGTGAATTTCAATTATGTCTGGTTGTAACTTCTAATTTACTATCCTGGGGTGTCCTTTGCAATATGCGTGCTCATAAATGTGGCGTAAGACGATTATAAACAGGTGTAGAATAAGCTTGGCAAGTATTTTATAGAGTACACTAAACAAGATAGTGTCTAAATAGTGCAATACCGAGACACTATTCTGCTTGATGCGCGCAGGTCATTCCTGCATCAGGCGACATTTTCGACCCATTAATGGATGAGGTATTACTTATTCTCTAAACGGCTCCACCTCCAGGCGATATGCTCTATTGTGGAATTCATTTACCCTGTCATTCTACTTCGTCTACCCCCCTGGTTCTGGGTTTACAGTTGTCGGGATGTGAATGTTTCTTTGGGAATTGGCAAAACTGCACCTGTGTACAATCTTCTGAAGTAAACACATAATATCCGACATGGACTCAGCATTTCTATGCCCGTTAATGGGTACATGGATATTGGACATCAATACGCTGATTTTTTTTCTTTTTTTCTTTTTTTTTTTTAAGTGCATTATCCTGCTTGTAGTTAAGCGTCCCAATATCAATGTAACTTCTCCACGTTTAAGTATTCAAACGAAACGATAATTGATATTATGTCATGTTTTCACGAATATTTGTGTTTTATCAAAAAGAGATGTGAAACCAACTCCCTTTTAGCTGACATATTATGCATGTTAATATAAAATTAGAAACGTGTGACTTCAGATATCAGATTTATTGTGTAAAGCAGCCACGCAATATGTCAATTAAAAGATCAGAAGAAAGGTTCGTCATTCGCGACATGTTGCTGAAATGAAAGAAGCACGTAAAACAAACGAAGCGGCTTACATATTAGCCGCTAACAAGTTCACCAGAATCAGACGCAAACACATAATATCAAGTATCGTTTTCCTGGTTTTTATGGAAAGAGGCTTATAGATCTTGCATGGAGGGCTAAAAAGGCAGGGTTATCAATGCAGGCTAGCTTATGTTTTTCTTTTTTTTGGGGGGGGGGGTGTTTTTTGTTTTGTCGGTTTTTTGTTTTGTTTTTATGTTTATTTTTTTTTGTATTTTGTTTGTATCTCTTGGGGGGTTTTTTTGGTTTTTGTTTTTGGTTTTTTGTTGTTTGTTTTTTGTTCATAATAATGCTTACAGCTTTTCGAAAGAAGTGTTACACTTTTTCTGCGGGCGGGAACATTATTTATCGGTCCCTTATCATCAACTGTAATCTAAATGTTTCATGCTGCTTCTTGACAACTTTCGAACGCAGCATCGCCTTGAATCATTAATTGTGAAAAAAGTGCATAAATCTGCGTATACAGGAGACTCCCGCCAATGTGTATAATTATTGCTAGAGTCAGTGATCGTTTGCTGGTATATTTAAAAGCGCAATACAGCTGCAGATTAGCTTGTAAACACTGCACTATTCGCGCTTATATTGTGATATTTTCAGTTTGGAACCGACAGATAATTTCTATAGGAATGAGCACTTACGGTTTAAGGATTTAAATGTCAGACGCTTCGTCTTGGTCCAAACGCAAAAAAAAAAAAAAAAAAAGGAAAGAAGGCAGGCTGTGGCTAAATGCGTACCGCCCAGACAGTGCCCAGTGCGATGCCATGTGATATACATGTAAGGACAGGGCATCATAAATTGATACGTTTGAAAATATAACACTTGTGTTCTCAGTGTTACAATCATATATATTATGTAGTTGGTACGCGCCCCATCTGTTTCTCATAAATCGGTCGCCTTCTTGCACCATTCTGAAAAGTGACCAAGCGACCCTGCGATGTGTAGCATATCTTTAGATTAATATGTTAATCATATAATTGCAAGTTGAGTTTTACTAGTTATAGTGTGATAACAGGAATTGACATATTAGAATTACATCATAATTCATGTGCCTTTGACATATATCAATTGCAGCTCCACCTAGTGACAGAGGAAGTAACCTATTGGTTCTATCACACGACATGGTGAAAAAAACCCGACAATGCTAATATTATACATGTAGCCCATAATTTATTATCCCTTGTGCTCCAAGTCAGTGTGCTATAAATGAAACTGTACTTCATTCTGTCGTGATAACCATTCTTCTTCATCCTAACACGTTTCTGTATTACATGCTTTCTTCTATTGTGGTTCATATACTATCCTCCTTTGTGCTTTATTCATATTCCTTTGTATCATAGTGTTATTAGGTTCCTCATTCTCCTCGGCGATCGGTAAAATGCGCCATAGATGTATTCTACAAGTCTCGGATTTACATTCCTCCAAATAGAAACTGTCACAATTACGTTTCTGAAAGCTGCCCTGTCAGCTCCAACTTGAGCGTAACAGCACATCAGCAAATTTCAAAAGGGACACATATTGGAGACTCATTTTAGCACTTCAAAGCTACATGATGCCGATATTTGAGATAATTCCAGGATGGAATAAGCTGGGAACTCATTCCCGTTCACAATGGACTTTGCTGCAATTCGAACTGCTGGCACAGACTAAGATTTTCATCCCTCTGGATGACCCGGGAAGCGTTGACCAATTACACTGCGACTGGCTATGACCCGAGAAGCGTTGACCAATTACACTGCGACTGGCTATTTGCTGTCGCAGTATGGGGAAAATTATAACTCGGTACACAAGGATTCTGTCGAATCTACAGAGCTCAGACTCCTTGGTTCAAAAGGACACGATAACAATATACCGAAATGCACATATATACATCAGAATGCACTTGTTTTGCAAACAGCCTGCTTTAGTGGAGCATACAAAGGGTATATAAATGTAACCTAGGAAATCAAAGAAACACACACACGCACCCACATACACTTAAAATAATTATATATCCCGAAAAGGCAGAGCACGACTAATATATTGAGAGTGCATGTTTTGTTTTTAAATAAATATTATGTATGTTGAGAGTGCATCATGTTTTGTTTATTTGCACTTTTTCACATATGGAGAGAGAGAGAGATGTGCCTTTCTAGTTTTTTTATTTCGTTTATACTATATCTATACTATACCCTGTTTTGTGGTTGTTTTTTGTTTTGTTTGTTTGTTTGGTTGGTTGGTTGGTTGGTTGGTTGGTTGGTTGTTTTTTGTGGGAAAGTGTGAGCAGATAAATCTTCAATCAACCATTACAAGATCTCCACGTCAAAATGCATTCAGGTGTGTTCATGTACATGTAAATGGCCACATACTAACGATATCTGACGGTCAACAGTCAAAGGCTTCGTTTCCTTGCGGAAGATATGCTAATTCCCGTCTCTATGCTCGTCCTTTGAGATGGATACCAGACACAAATTAATGCTCGCAAAGTGCGTGAATAGTTGAGAGTAGAATTTTATTTGTCATTTTGCTTCCAAGAATGGTTGAGGCCACTGTGCTACTTATGTGACGCTTTGTTGATTTTTGGCCCTTTGTTGGTGACAAACTGGTTCCTTGAAGAATATGTTTCATCTAACTTTATGACCAATTCTATTTCGCACCACTATCTATTTCTCCTTTGGAAATTTTGTCTCTTTTTTCCCCCTTTTTTGTTTTTTGTGTTTTTTTTTTTCATTTTTATTTTGTTTTTTGTGTGTGTTTTTTTTCTAGTTTTTTTGGGGGGTGGGGGTTTTTTGGGATGGTTTTGGTTTTTGTCTGTTTGTTTTGGTACTTGTTTTTTTAGCTGTGATGCGTTAGAAATTTGAATAAATTAAGGCCATTATTCAAATAAAAAATGACAGCGATATTACATAAATCAAGAAGGGATCGTTCAATGTAGAAAAAACATGAAGCATTATAGAAAAAAAGCATATAGCATAACTAAGTTGCATAAAGCACAATGTGCAGGAATATAACATAAAGAACAACAGAGCGTAGCACCATAGAATCACAAGAGGACGGCTGTAGCTCAAAAGTTGGTAGCAAAAAAGTGTCAGAGAAGACAAGATAGTCCAAATAAAAGAGAATCATGTCAAGTTGTAAAATCCTAATTCAAGCAGTTCGTACGTCATGTCCCAAAAGTACATTGAATTTGTGACGGTTTATTCACGTAACTGCTGGAGTCCTGATCAATGTGTCTGTGTTACATTTTCATGAAACACAACAAGCCCTTAATATCATCAAAAGCAATAATGCCACCTGGTGAACAAATTTGGTGGAAATTGGACGTTTCCGCCTTGCTCGAAGGCAATACCCGTGCTTTTAAAGAAGCAGTCAAAAAAAAAATACTTCTATGAAAACAGCGAACAAAGTCACTGTGCCACCTGTTTATTTGATTAAAGTACAGAGATGCCTGTAAAATTGTCAACAAAAGCGGTATAATTAGAAAAAAACGCTGAACCAATACAATTTGTGCAAATTTGGTACACGTTGACCTAAGTTATATCTATACCAAGTTTGAATCTGGTCTGGCCGACGGTTTAGGAGAAGACGAAAATACAAATATGAAGGGATGACAAACGGACGACGCACCATCGTATAAATTCTGCTGACTGACAAGATAGCTGGAGTAATAAAGTTAGCATAAAGCATGATGGAATGACCAAAACAGATCTAAGAACACAACAAAAGCCGAAATGGAATAATACATATGGAGTAATGGAGAAAATGCATTAAAGCCTTAATTATTCAAGAGGGTACGGCACAGTCATATGGCATAATGTAATTTTTGACCCTTGTCCTACCATACTGCCATCACTGCACGACGGCAGGACAGGGCATGGAGGACGGTACCGCTTTTAAAAAGCAACACACAGGCCTATAGATTTGAGGCTTTTTCGGGTAATGCGGGTTGTGGCTCCAATGTGAGGAAACTTAGTGTTTCATCCCATGATAGAGGCTTGTGGATGGCTGTACGTCGGGGAGCCCCGCCATGTAACACTGAATTAAATTTGACGCTTGTGTAGTTGTTCATTGTTGTTCAACAAGGCCTGGGCTTTGTCGAAGATTTGAATGAATTTTATGTTGAATGCTTGCAACAAATAGTAAAGAAATTATTGAACAGTTATTACATTAGTTGACCTGCATATTGTAAAAATAAAATAAGTATATGAATAAATGACTTTTTAGCATGTAGATTGTTTTGATGTCTCGAAGACATCCAAAATCTCTAATGATACCTGATTACGAGTATGTGTATATTATTTTTGCTAGCTCATCTTTTTTCAATATGTCTCATTAAGAAACTCAAGCGGGGTGAGGGTTAATCTAGGCATAGTGACTTTGCATTGTACATCTGTATATGGGAGAAGTATTACTTTAATTTTGATTCTTTGTCTTAACCCTTTCCTTTCTTTCTATAGTTCTGTGATCAGATAAGTCTCTTTACTGTAACTACCACTTAGTTGCAACGAGAGTAGACTGTCATAGACTGCGTACTTTGCAACAATCCGCCGGCAAGTGCCGCAGATCCCCGCTAAAACTTCCAAAGGCAACCCAAGGGGACTAGGAAATGTCTAGTAAATTGAAATATATGTGACATGGTAATACGAAGATACTTGTGTTAGTAAGCAAGTGCGATTATTCGGTAACATATGATCTGAAGCCCATGATACAAAGCATTGAAACAAAATATGAGCTTTCACTATTAGAGTAACACAATACACATCCATCAAACAATGCATAATTCAGTTTGGTCATTTAGTAACAGGTTTCTATACAGGAACGCTCTTTATGAGTGCTTGGAAAACATACGTCGCTGTCAGACCGATACCTGAAAGGATTTTAGATTCATAATCATTTTTTTCTTTTTGTTCCACTAAGATTGTAAAATACCTGGGTAAATACTGACTTCTTACACCTGTAAATAAAAAGCCCATCATTAAAAAGGATAAACATTTTGTACCCACTGCCTATTATTACACAACTGACATGTGCTACCATCTGTTTAGACTTTCAAGTCTCCAAAAATCGACTTTTTATCTGTAATCTAATACCATCTCATTGCTGTTAAAGCAATGGCATTTTTGTAACAGATATAGACGATAAATGTTTTCCGGCCCCAATAACGATACTGCCGATATTTACGTGGTCGGTCACTTTCATTCGATCATCATACCAGTCCTGACATTTAGACACTTGAACTCTTTCAATAAAACGTTTGATAATTCCGTCACCAGAGCCAACTTATGGGACAACCATACTACACTGAAACGTTTCGTCTTCATCAAACTGTTTCAACATTTGATAGACAGCTTAGGTAAATATCGTATTTGGTATTATGGGTAACTTTACACATTATTTTATACATTTTTTTCAATAAAACACACCCTATAGGTGTCTTCCACACTCTTCAAGAGCTGCTACACTACTAGCTATAGAGGCTATACCTAAAGCATGTTCACAAATGCTAACTTGTACAGCTTCAATATTTGTAGAATATTTGAAGTGGCAGAGTTCAGCTCGTGCGTTATAATTGCAGCCAATATCTATTCAAAAAATTTTAAAGCTCTTCAATCACAGAATAAGCGTCTCTACAGTTCCGTGACACCTGTTTCATTGGAATAACTGCTTTTTGTGTTTAAAAGGCTAAAGTCTGGAGTGCAGGTGTCGAAGCTGGAGGTGAAAAAAAAAGAGATACCGAGGTACTCATAATAGGGGTGAACTTATAATATGGGGTAGCATCAAATTTCGCTGACCATAATATACCTGCTTATTTTGCGTAATTCTGTTTTGATTTAAGAAAACATAACTTTTGTTTTATTCAAATTATCTTTGAGATCCTATTTATGTGTATATGATTTGAAGATATCATTTCGCTGTGGCTAGTACCCCACAGTGTCAGAATAATCGACAATATTGTGTGCATAAAAAGTAAACATAGATTTGGAAGTGTTTTATCAATGAAAAAGCATTGACACTTACATTTTTCCACTTCTTTGTTCATCTCAGTTAAATAAATTTTAATAAGGAGGTGCGCAATACACAATCTTGAGACGTACCAAGTGGACATGTACAAATCAGTTAATCTTTCAAGTGTCAGCACACAAGTTGAATGATTACTGTATACAAAATTCCTCCATGTATAAGCCTAAATTAATGCAAATGAGAAATTGAATTAAAAGGGACTGAAAAATGAACTTATCGACAACAATATCAATTCCCGGTTCGTGATAGATATTTTTGAGCACAAAATAAAAATACGATCGACTATTGATTGTCCTATTCGGTAGCATGATTGAATACCTTGCTTTTTAGATTCACCCTCAGTCCATTATGATAGCATTTTTATAAAATAGACGGTAAAATTTTACTACGTGAGGACACAGAAGAGATTTCTTTTTATTACCTTGGGTGTTTGGAGAACCCGTTTCAAACAAGGGTAACGGAAATGTTCTGCCTCACTTTTCCTAAGATATTACCTGTGGACATGGTAACATTGCGTAACTTGCATAAGGGGTTAAAATCGATTTTGCATGTTTTAACAGCACACTTGCAATTCCAGCTTTTCGGGGGGCTTTAGTTATCCAAATGCCAGATAAGTGAAAAATACGATAAATTTATGTCGACCTGTATGGGATTCGAACCGACTACCTTCGGCACACTCGCCTAGCCAAATGTAGAGTCAAACACGCTGACCTCTAGGCCATCGACATCCATTCCTGTTGCTCCGATTTGCCTATATTTGAGTACTCTGGTAGGATATCTGAGCATACCTCAAACTGTCTATCAAGCCTGCTTGAAAAACTCAGTGAGAAATTCTTCACGTGTTCCATCTACCTGTGGATAATTTAGTTAAAGGTGAAGGTTACAGACCACAGTTGTGGTTGGCTGGTTGCGCATCCCAACGGAGATAGTCCGTAATTGTGAAAATACTGTGTTTTCAGCATGCTGTAGCTTCTGTTTAAATAAAGCTAAGTCAGGTTTGCTGCATCGCATAGTTGCTTCATTGGTGGTCATATAGGTGCACTGTCTTCCAGGCCAGGTGGGAACTTTATGGTGGGGAAGGACAATGATGTGACCCTAGCAAGAGCACAGTTCATACACCTGTATAAAGCTGACATCCAGGTGTTGTTTCGTATTTCAATTATCACAAATTAACGAGCTGGGAATTGTATGACAAAAATCCGTCCATATTTTTCTGACATTTTTATCTGTCAAATGCCGTTCACGGAATTTCAAAATACCAAAATGCTGATTTTTTAGACTGAAAAATGCTAATATGAAAAATAGAAGGATTTATAACTGTGGTCTGTGGCCTGAGGAGAAATAGTTATTCCATCTTCTTGCGATATACTTAAAAATGTACTTGGCCATTTAGATAACGGTTTAAAGTATTTTTACAACCCTGATGTGTTGGATATCCGGATGTTTTGCTCTATTTTCTTTTAATCCTTTTTCCATTTGCTTACACAGACTTTTATAGTCCCTCTTCCCACCCAAATATATCCGTAAATCAATCTCATTTTAGATACTTTGAACCTAATTTTCTTCAACTCGTCATTAGCGAATTCCCCATCCCGCCACTTGTAATTTTTCATATTTTTATGTACCTTATGCGATTGCGATCAGTATGTGCTCTGCTGTATTAAAAAAAAACGTGTTCCAAAAACTCAACAAATGAATCTGAGTTTTCATCCTCAGTGCTGTATTAAATCCATCGAACATATCACGTGGTGTATCATCATTTAAAACTGTGCAAATGCCTTTGTGATTTTGATGTGTCACAGATAAACTTAACCCATTTTCCTAGAAAAGGTAGACATGCAGACAGATGTTTGAGGGGAAACCTCAACAAATAAACAACTGGCAGGTGACTGTAAAGTCGTCAATGACTGTGAAGTCTTCAATCAAAATCAGAGTTTGTATCCAATGAGTCAGAGGATATTACTATATAATGTATCATACTGCATCCGTTAGACGTTACACGTGTGAAGTTACCCACATTATCATTCGTACATTGGTCATTCAATTTATGCAGATTAGATTACCATACATTGAGAAAAAAGACCCTTCATAGGCATTTACTTTGTCATGGCCAAATCTTGATTTACGTGCAATATTAAATGAGTATGGCTCAAACTATTCTATAGGTAAGTAACACAGCTGTCATCCATACTAGGGTCAGGTAATGCCCCTGTTCTTGTAGTCAAATCTCCAGCATAATCATTGGTGAGTTACGCGTCTCTAAATTTTTTTCGATTGTCTAATTTTGCAATAACAACATTGCATTTTTCTTATCAAAATAAGAGTACACTGGGAATTTTCAGGAGGTAAATATAGCACCATAAGCAGACCTTGATCAATGTATGTAAAAGCTTTATCAACAATGAAAAATGCAGTAACTGAGTATTTTTTTAAAACGGTTCAAATACTTAGCAAAATTATATATACACAAATTCCACCATCATTGCATCTAGTTGAATGAACGCGTTCTCTAACTAAGTATCAATCATACATTTAATTTCGTTTATTATCTGCCCAAGTTTCTAAAAAAAACAATGAAATTAAAATTAGCTAAAATATTTGAAAAGTCAGAAGTTGTGGGTAATATCTTTAGTCCTTGTACGCTCCATGTGATAACTCAAGTAGTGTTAATTTTGGATTAATTTTGATGTCTCCGCGATTATTTTTACCGGTGTTATTGAAGTTTCAATTAAAAGGCTGGCCGTGGCCACATTGCTGTTCTGGCTACTTAAGTGTAACGAAATCATCTTTGCCATTAACGCTATATTCCTTTCCATCGCTTGCAAGCTTATTATATAATAAATGAGCTCGTTTAGTTGGATTTTTATTTCGTATTTATGAGGGATTAATCCCTTCCTTACGTCCCTCACATTTGGACTAAAGTCCTCGTGTGTCGAAACATTTTGAATTTCGAGGTTCCTTGGGTGCTTCAGTAATAAATGCACTTGTCTGTTTCCAGTTATGCTTTAACAGGCTCTGTTTCTGCACTTTTTCTTCTTCGATGACTAAGTGCGTGAGCTTTCTGTGTTTATAAACTGTCAGGGTGAATGCATAATTTTTCGCCTCTCACGCCTTGAACTTTTCACATTCATCACAGCTTTCACGACCATCTACTTTTTTTCCGTATCATGTGTTATTATGTTTTTCCTCCTCCACGGGTTCTCTTACACTCTCTATCAGAGGACTCGTTTTCCTTTCTTCCAGGACAGTAGTTTTACATAGTTTTCTTTTTTAATTATGTCATCTTTGGTAATAATATTTTCCTTCGTGTTGTTTTTTGAATCCCTTTATTCCTTTTATCTGTTTCATTGTCGAGTCTGGTTTCTCCACTTTTCCTGCCGAAGACAGCCGTGTCTCTCCTGTTGGTTCAAGGTCTGGGTTCTGTTCCACATTGTTGGCCATTTTCAGTAATGCAGCCAAGAAGAATTCTGTCCTTACCTCTGGGACTGGCAAAAAGTGTCCACATTTGGCATGTGCTCACAATAGACGGGTGTTTTAAGAATATTAAGTTCACATTATACAGGTGTCCGCATTATAGAGTTGCCGACAACAGGTTTTACTGTTACAGTATTATTGTGGTAATGATTATGCCACAAAGACAATGACCATGATGCCAGGTTAACAAGAGTTTTAGAAGAATCGTGAAAATGTTTTCTTCCCCTAGGATTAGTGCATTATGGAATACTTTATGTCTTGTTGTTACTCTAAGGATTGACCTAATTTATTTACTTTCTCATTTGCCCAGTAAAAGTTATCTAACATGAAGCTGGGTTCTAACGCAAAGGAACTTTATGACAGTTTTTCCTGTCGATGCTATTGTCGGCGATGATAATGACCATAATGCTGCTGCTGCTGCTGCTGCTGCTGCTGCTGCTGCTGCTGCTGCTGTTGCTGCTGCTGCTGCTGCTGATAATGATGATGATGATGATGATGATGATGATGATGATGATGATGATGATGATGATGATGATGATGATGATGATGATGATGATGATGATGATGATGATGATGATGATGATGATGATGATGATGATGATGATGATGATGATGATGATGAGCAGGAGGAGGAGGAGGAGGGCGAAGAGTTGAGGAGGACGGGTATGACAAATGAGACTTGATTTGTTTTCTTCAAACTTATCTTTATATCTCTCGGCTTTATTGTATATAACCATTTTGTAGAAAAGATTTATTTTTTCAAGATTTTGAAAGAGGTCACTATATACAGAAATAGATAAAACATTTTTTTTATTCACTAAACATATAACTCGTCTCAATTGCACTCAACCTTTAGTAAAGAAATTAATTATGAATGTCTTAAAAATAGAGGGTTAAGGTCATGTAGGGCACAGATTAGACTCACTTATTCATGTACCATCCAGAAACTTAAGGTACCGATTACAGGTTGGTGGCAAAAGTATATACTCTTCAAATGGAAAGTGAATTAAGTTTTTTCCTTATGTTTGCAACCCTCAGTGCTTTAAAACCTCCGTTATTCATAATAACTTTGGAAGGTATCGAAAAGATAAACTTAATAGAAACCTATTTTTATGTAGTCAAATTAGGTCTATTTCAACTCTCGAATCTCACTTTTTTTCTACTCATCGTTTCTGCTAGATACTTTTTGACGTTTTCTTAAAACGATTCAACAACATGGCAGTATAGTTTGTTGCATGTATTGATGTAAGCTTCGAATGTGTGAATTTCCCTCCCCCAAAACCGGTCAAGCCCACCCGTGGTCAAAAGTTGCCTGCTTCATTGTTTGTCAAGAAAAAAAACTTGAGCTTAGTTTAAGCTGAGAAGGGGTTAACAAGTAATAATATTGCATCTTGTTTGGCATGTTTCCGTAATTCCCGGGGCTATCCAGTAGCTGCTGTCAGAAATGAGCACAGAAAAAAGCTGTGCATCGTGCCGTGGGATTTTTCTGGGCTACATTTGTGTAAGTATCTGTCGAGCATATATCGCTCAGCAAAAAGGGTTTAAAATAGCAATTGTCCTTTGCATGCATATAGTACCGAACAGATGCAAATGAAACTTCCAAACATCATTCATTTGCCTTCTTCAAATAGGGGAGCTATGGTATTCAACGTGATGTGTGTACAGCTCTTTGATTGCGTATAAAATGTTGTTTTTATTCACGTGGGGTGGTCAATTTAGGTTGATCAGTAAATGTGCTAAATTCAATTTCGTGTCACGTGGGTATAAAATTTTCAATTTTTTGGTGATATGTGAAGGGTGCCTATTTCTTAATCTCCTCCCCTGCACCCCAAACGGTCAAGATTCTTATCCTTTCTCTCCGTCTCTAATTATGGAGAGAAGATATCTGTCAATCGGTATCAGGTACCCGTAGAATTGATAGTCTAGTCAGAAAAGTTATACATCTGTTCAATATATTATAACAGTGCCTAGGATTAGCTGAGTTTATTTTATATATCCATGCATTATTATATTTTATGAAACGGATGCTATCACCGAAACTGTTCTCTCAAACAATGACGCATTCTTTCGTAACATTTTAATGTTGTCGGTGTGCAATTAGCCAGGACGGCATACAGGCCGTGTAGGTTTACTAGAAATGCTTATATCTGTGCAAAAAATGTGTACATAGTTAATGTATGTAATGTAACTCTGAAAGATTTATGGCAATACATTGTAACAGTTCGGATGTTGCAACCCAATGTTGCCAAGCCTGTGTTGCGAGTGCGTGGGGAAACTAATTTGTAGTATTTCGATGGAACATTCTTCACTCCACGTATATGACAAAAATGTAAATGCAGCACTAATTTTGGGTGGTCTTCTTGTCTTTTGTATAGCGGAATACCTTGTTTTCTAACATGTTCTGTGCCGGTATTGTTATGAATTTTTAAATGTTATCAATCAAGCCGACCGTCAGTAAGGCATTTTCTCCCGTGTAATCTCTGTAATAACTTTAAATGTAATTTTTAACCTTTTTAGACAGCATTTTATACAAAGGTGATAAAAAGGCCTTGATCTAAATGTGTGCATCTGTCCAAAGAGATGTCGCCCGAACCACAAGGAGATTAAATTTGCATTACAAAGGTATGTAGTTATCTTACTTTTTCCATATTTTCACCTTGCCCCACATACTATATATACATGTAAGTTTATGTTCGGCACACATGGCATAAATGAATATTGGCTTCAGCATCCATTTTGACAACAGCTTCCACATTGGGGAATGTCAGTTTCTTTTGTGTGTGCAATGATGCTACCACGTGGTGCAGTGTATTTTTCTTAATTTTGTATGGCTGACGTGGTAATAGTTCCGACTAGTACTTGAATGCACATTCTCACTCAAGTGGTCCTACCTAGAACTGCAATTAATATACTACGAGGTTAAATTACAGATTTCGAAAATGATGGGTTTGGTTGAGTTTCTTTACTTGACAGACCTACTTATTACTGTGGTCTGCATTTTGTGCATGATTGCACACTAGTATTAGTTCCACTTATATAAAAACACGCCGGTACTTTCGGACCTGTATCCACTACCGGGGCAATCTTCTCCACTATGCTCTAACTTTTACTCAGCGGGGGCTCGTGGCTCCTGTGTCCGCTGCTGCTACTTAATTCATAGCCTGGGGGCGACTTCAGTGTCTGATACAATATTCCTATTCTGGGGCCCACCGCCGCAAAACAACTGGTAACTATCAGGCATTATATTTACATTTTAATGTAATGCTCACACTGGAATTGTCTTACTGTATAGGTTACATTACATTCATTCGACAAACTAACTTTTCGTTAACACTAATCACACATGTATCTTGGAAACTAATTCGTCAAAATATCCAATCGGAACTATCCGCGGACTTGGCTGTGATTTTGAAAATTGTGGATACTGCACCCAATGGTTTGTATTGGTACGATTTTTGAGGGGGGGAGGGGGTTATAATATATGAAACCAAAAGTATGTATTTTACAAATATTTCACGGCATCAATAATGATAGGCTATATGCTGTGGCCGCGATTCGCTTTGATATGCAAATCAACTGTATTTTTGTGCGACTGCCCCGCAATGCATTCGCCATGTTCAAATTAGAGAGTGCCATTACCATATTCAAAACGTAGTCCTGATGAAATAAATTCAAGTCAATTCCGCCTGAAGACAATATTACTTGGTATATTAAGCTCAATCAAATAAATTTATAGTTTGTCTCTATCCAAAAGAGTCCAAATTGTACATCCAAAGGCTCATAGGGCCAAGAAGCCATGTCTAGTCTTAACATGACAAGAATGCAAAAAAAGGTTTAAAAATATAGGCCTATTGCAGTACATTGGCTTGAACAGGTACATCATTCATGTGCATATAGTACCATACAATTTATGAAAAAGGACCAAAATCTGCAGCACAATAGAGAATTTGCAAGCACATGTTCCAAATTTGTCGAAAATATCAATAAAATTCAGACGGCCATTGCAACCACCGTCTCAACAATGATCATCATCTATACAAGTCCACAAAATGACATTAACACCAACATCGATCCATCAAAAAAGCCCCTTGGCCTAACATGACCATCAACAAGAATCCAAATAACATGATAATACAATTCTTTGTATTTTACACATGTAGCTTAAGGCATGATGTTGTTTTAAAGGACATTAAGAGTGTTTCCAAAACATTTTTTAATGTGCTAGTATATAGGTCAAAAATCAACACAGTGTAAGAATTTGCAAGTACACTGGTTCAAATATCAAACAGAAGCCATAAACAAGTGACATCAGCCCTCCAAACGCAAAACGGCAGTCAAAAATTGCAAGAACAGTAGTCAAATTGCATTATAATAGCCAAACATTGTAAGCATGAGAGTCAAATTTTCACTATGGTTTCCCAAAATATTTTTGAAAAGAAAATTAAATGTTCAAGAAAGCATAGAATCCCACAAGTTATATAATAAGCCATTCATTAAGGTAATAATTTAGAATTCAAAAAATGTAGTATGCCATTGTGAGTCTTCTAATGCACATCCAATTTATGGGTTTATAATGTTCAAAAGGTTGAAATGCATAACAGTTCTTATTACTGTAAAAGTCTACCACATGTATCAGAGAAAGAGTTAGGTTTTATGAGAAAAGTAACAGAGAGAGAGAGAGAGAGAGATCCCTAAAGGTAACTGTAAGTGCACCTGTCTTCCGTGTAACAGTTTTCATTTTATCTGTTGACAATCAGACATAGGTCAACTTGTCAGTCAGCTGATTTCAATGCTAATAATTTATACCAGAATGAGAGAGAAAAAAAACAAATATGTAGAAATTTACCCATTTATTGAAAGTAACCATGCATCAGCTGCACATCAAACACTTGGAGCCAACCTGACATGATTTTCACAATAACAAACTATACTCATCAGTCAGTTATAAAAACAACATCAGTCCCACTACATTTGGAACACTTACTGCACTGCAGTATGTGCAGAAAATGCCTGAATGTTCAAAATGTTAGCAAAATACATAATAGCTCCATGTAAAGAGAAGTGGACAACAGTATGGTGCTCATCAACGTGCATGATTTACCAGCTCAAGGTAACATGTTGCTTTTGGATTTGTAACTAACGATGATAACTGCTTCAGACAAAACAGAGCGCGCACATTAAAGTTAAAATAGTAAGTCACGTTTTAAAAGTACTTCAACGACCGTTTGTTCCGGTAACTCAGAGAACGGACACCTGGAAACTGGCGCCATATTACGATAATAATCAGCAAACAACGGGGGCTTTGCTGTTTTACCGAACAACCGTGGCTATACAGGTATGCTGTTTCACCAGTCTAAGTTAACCGTCCAAAATACGTTGAAATAAAATGTTGTGTTTTAGTTGACTTTACTACAAAATAACTGCAAGGGACGGCCACTTTCTCGATAAAATGTTGCAGCCAGGATCGATCAAACTTTATCAGGGAAAAGCGGCTTGAAACTATTTTTTTGTGTAAAATGTATTAATGGTCGGGCCTTTTTAGTAGGGTTGGTCAGATTACCGGAACCACACAAATATTTTCTTAGCCCTCAGATAACTTGAACCTTTGTTGAAACATGTATAAAATGGATGTTGTGTCCCCTTTTACACATTCCCTTCTTTGACGTCAGTTTAATTTGCTACATGGGCACATCCGGATGCACTTGTCATATTTTAATAGTGATTTCTAAGCCGACATTAGTCGGTCCATATTAACATGCTGCAGCAATATGTCGCCTATGGATGAAATAATGAATTAGAAACAAGATGGGACACAGTAGTGCGACTGTGGGAAGAGTGAAACAGAAGGCAACCTTTACAATTGTAGAATAGAATTTGTTCATGTACAAAAAATGTTATAAGAATGTTACATTTTTTTCTATAAATTATGGGCTGAACATAAAACATTGAATTAGCTGCGTTAAATTAAGTTGGTGTAAATTTTTACCCACTTGATAACGAATATGAATGGGTATGGCCTTTAATTATCCTGATTCTTATTTGCATATCATTGTCCGTCAGAAATGCATCATACAGTTCGTGAAATTTATTTCTTGTGAAATTACCCTCTTGTTTTTTAGTGTATGAAACAGCCGGACTACTAGCATATTAGTCCCATACCCGTACCCAATAACTGCACCTTCTCTGCCCACCTTGGTCTAAAAATGTTTGCCCACTTGCCTGTTTTCCTTGCAATCAAGCTCCGCTTGGCTACCTCTGCGGCTGGCCGCCTCCGTCTAACTTACCTGTCAATATCCCCTTATCTATTCACCTTAATACACCTGTAACTATTCGTTACCTATCTATTGTAATCTCCCTAACAGTTACCCGTTATCTACTTACCCATTAATATTGACCAGACTACTTAACTGTAGCTACCTGCCTACCTTCATATGCCAACGTCTTGCTACATGTACATCCACTTGCCATAAGTTATCTGCCTACTTATCCATGCCAACCGTGCTACCTGTACATCCACTTGCCTTTAGTTGTCTGCCTACTTTTACATGCTAACTTCTTGTCACCCGCGCACCTAATACCCGTTACCTATTCGCATAATTTCCTTGTCAACACAAGTGCAGGTTTTCCCATCACCCTACTTTTACTCATACTGCATACATCTATGCATGTTTACCTGTCTACATTTACCAGAATGTCTGTCGTACCATCCTATCTACCTGCATGGATTTCAACAGACTGCTATCTGCAATAGAGTGTGTCAGAGGCACTTGGTTGAGTGGGCAATTTTAAATTAGGGATTGGGACAGGCCATTGTTTGAATATATATATATATATATATATATATATATATATATATATATATATATATATATATATATATATATATAATTATATATATATATATATATATTCAAGCTTCTCCATCAAAAAATTTGTATCTCTTTTGACGCTCCCCAGCAGTCCTCCATCGTTGTGTAATCTGAAGGTGTTTTGGGTGAGTCAATTCTGTTCTGTTTAGTTGAAAAGGGGCAGATGATCACCGTGGAACACATACCAAGTGATCTTTTCTTAAGTGTTTCACATTATCATGGCCCCCTTATACCTGTCATTCGAGATGATGTAATTCTATGCAGCCCGTTGAATGGTGTTAAAAGTTTATGACATCTCCTGGCCGTGGCCAGTTCCGTCAGCCCCTTTTCCGACCGAAAAGACATTATTTCCAAGTCGTTTTATTTACTAGAGTAACATGTTTTACCCCATTTGACCCAGAGATTACCTGCACGTACGAGGATTACTTTGCTGGGTAATACGGGCTCTAGCAGCCATGTTGCTGATATGAATGTGTCGTATTAATACCGTGAGAGCTCAAAATAGTGGATCGTTGCAGAAAAGGGTCAATTTATGATTCATCTGCATATGTTCGAAAGCACAACACTGAATTTAAACATCAGTCTCTGCCCATTGTCCAATTCCGTCAGTCCGTGGTTGCCTGCTTAGACTCCTATCGCAAAGCTAGGGTCTAAAATCTCAGGTAAAAAGACCCATAGTATCCGTCTAAATGTCTTTGGGTCACCAAGACAAGGACGACAGTTTGCAAACTGTTACTCCCAGTGATTTATCTCCATCTTACTGAGACATATCAAAACCACACGAGACAATAAAGTTTCCTTTTAAAGAAATAAAAGTATGTTAACAAACAACACAATCAAGCGGGATACCTATGATTATCATCCTTATTAGTGCTAACCTTGGGAATTGTCAGGTAGAGTCGCTATGTGCGTTTCACATCCGGAGAACAGAAAATAGCTTCTCATTACTACGTCAGGGGAGAACAAAGGATCTGGCTTTGCCTTCAAAGAGCGTACTTTCTTCATTACAAGCATGTCATTCGCTTTTCAAATTGTTAGAATGATCAGACAGCATTAAATGCAATCGCCGATTGTGAAATATGAGGGACAAGGCCTGTGTGAAGGGAGATACGGATAATACGCACAAGTGTTCTCAGTGTCTTAATTGTAGAAGACAAAGTCGCGGGCTGAAATATATGGATGTCACCGGTGACCATTTTCAGTGCTTGCACGCGACAGTTTATGCCGTTCTTAATTCATGGTGAGTCCTCCGATCCATGAGCATGTGGAAATAATTATAATCTAGCCATGGACTCGTATTATCCTTTATATGTATTGAGGATATTGTGTATTTCTCATTTATTAAAATGCAATATTGTTTTAGCAAAGTTAACATGTTGTGATTGAATGAATTGATCTGTATAAAATTTGTATTGTAATTCAAGAAATGTTAGCGTTCGACCCAATTCCACGCCCCTGGTGCTTCCACTAGAGGCCCTACATCAAAATATGCAAAATTACCCGAAAAAAAGAGAAAGAGTTGGCCGCATTCACAGGCTTTTAGAAAAGTAAGTAAATTTTATTTGGTGGAGAGATTGCCAGTTGTTCTCAGTACACTTTAATTTCACGCTGCGCGAAAATGTTTTGAGTAACAGTGTGTCTAGGAACACCATTTAGCTATACATGTATATTTATTCTTGCACCCATGTCTCTACTGTGTTTATTGTTTTTGTCCTTGGATGTTGCTCTCGGTGATGATTTATGGTTTGCTTTGAGATTGTGTATTTCGAGTTTATTGTCAAGACACGTCATGTTTGGGCACAGGATTTCGTTTCTCTTTCATCAATATATCTTCATCCGGTGAGCCTTGAGGCAGTCCGATAATATATTTAAGCCATTATTTATCCCATATGCTGTTTTCACTGGCTGTATCTTATCATAATTATATATGTTTTATTGGCTGTTATGGAATCCTTTGTACATAATAAATTGCTATTCATTGCAAGAAGATATGCTATTGTGCTTGACGTGTTTCAAGCTTGAGTGAGTGCTTAGGTCCCATATCGTGTCATGGATCATTGTTTACCATCAAAGTCAGTGTGCTTATACTCTCAATACCCTTTCCGCAAGCGCCATTTATTTTAAATAGTGAATTAATCGTTCCGTTCCCATGCTACCTTCACTTCACACTCCATCGCCACATTTTCTATGACAGTTTGAACTTAATAATCCCTGTTGGTTTATATTATAGTCATGGTATTGTGAAAAGAACAATCGAAATTCCAACATTAATTGACTTGTCTTCCACTGATACCATCAGCGGCGGCGTGAACATGTAAACGCAGGCCCAGGGCAGCACTTTAGGGACTTTTATTTGGCATTTAAATGGTCTTAAGATTTTGCCGAACTGAGGCGTGTTCGCACAGACTTTGTGAGAATTTGACATTATTTTTCTCTCAGGAGCTTCCGTTTCTCCTTATTTTACAGTCTGTAATCTGGATACACCTGGCTGTTGTGACATCAGAAGAGATCGTTTTAATAAAGTGCTTTACTGTGTCGCTCTTTATGTTTCCAAATCTGTACAAGTCATCCGACGTTTGGATTAAGAATTACCTCATCTCGAGATTTTGTAGTGTCAAATTAAACTTCATAATTGATACCAAATACTTATTTGCTCACGTGTATAGGCCATGCAACTTCCCGATTCCTTCGAAGTAAATTTTAGTGAAGCTTTGATCTTGCAAAAAGCACAGGTAATCGGAACATTATTTCGATGTGGCATTTGGCTTAAACATATTTTATTTACAAGACCACAATTTGAAAGAAAAAGAAAGAATGAAACAGTGTGTGAGCAGAATAAACGTTCCCAAATCATAGCAGAAAATCATATTAAAACCTTCCAGAAAACCTAACATATTATGAACGGCCTCAAAAATGTTCCTTTTCTGACTTTTCGTAGTTCCACCTCTCTGAATTCCAAATAGTAAGGTTTTCATATTTAAGTTGCAAAAGGATTTCGTTTCAGATTGTGACGCATTCCCGAGTAGACCACATCTGTTACATTCAACGTTTTCTCCTCAAGAACATGACGGAGACTCGACGACACCTACTTTGTAAACATCACTAATCAGGTGGATGCTGCCGATTCGCATTCCAGCATGGATAATATCATTTTTATTTTCTCCATTATAATACAGATCATTACTTTGGGTTTGTTTCAATTCAATTCCCGTTTAAGGTCGCCCAGATGGTCAAAATCCCTAACATGCTCCAATCCCCAGATAGCTGATTGAAACAAAGAATTACAGAACATAATTTTCTCAGCTCCAAGAGTCCTCATTTGTTTGGTCCGACCCAAGACTCTTCCCAGGAAGAGATTATTTAGGTACAATGGATCAATTTAATATATTAATATTTTTAAATATGAGTAACAATTTTCTGTTTTCTCCAACTCTCATTGAATTTTTTTCCAAGCCTGCCTAGATGTGAAGACCGAGCTGCATCCAGCGGGACAGATTCAAGACGGTCTTTGTCAGCATATATGCATCCATTCTAGGCCACTTTGGCGTACTCCAAACAGGGAAGTACAAAGGAATTTTTAAATTCTGAATATTCAGATGCAATCAGGCTCACAGCTTTGGTGCATCCATCCAAGACCATATTGGCGCAGTCCAAACAGTGGACTACAAAGGCAATTTTATATTCCGAATATTCAGACGCTATATCAGGCCCACAGCTTGATCAATATGTCCGTACCAAATGTCTTGATGTACACATATTTGATTAACCTAGTCGGAGAACTGATCGTTCAGCTGCACGTTCAGATCAAATGAATAGCCAGCATTTCTAACTATGTTCATGATAGTCGTGTGCTTCTTTTGAATTTCAAATTGCAATCACAGCAGTGCGGGTGATAAGATAAGCGACTATTTGAAAAAAGAAAGATCATGTTATTTAAACGACTTATAACGACAAAGTGGGCGTAGATATTTTCAGATGCTACCTCCAAGGGATAAAATGTCTTGTTTGGTTTCTGTAGATGCTGGTTTATGTTGTGATTTTTGGAATGGTCCACAATATTTAGGGACAACACCGCAAAATGAATCTTTAACAGTAATGTTGAAGTTAGACCATACAGTTTATCATCTTGCTCCCGTTCACTGAAACCTCAAGTTTATAGAAATATGAAAATGCAACAACTCAAAATTTGAATACCTGATATGGATTCCTTTTCGCCAAGTTCAAAATCATTGTCAGCAAAAAAGTAAACGAGATGGAGAACAGTACAATAATAAGGCCGTATTGACCTAAGGGACCCATTGAGTATAACTTTAAGCTGGTCGTACTCAGTAAAGTGCATTTTGATCGATAATCAATGTTCAACTGGCCCCACTCTCATGTATGGTGGCAGCAACGCTATGTCTGATTGCAGACGTGAAGCCCAACTTTTGAACTCATATTTTCTACAAGAATGCAATGTTGATTCGGTAACAGCCACCTTGCCTGAATGTACTGATTCTCTTGCAATATGTTATAGTTTTCACTAGCTATGGCAGAGATAGGAGATCTTGAGGTACCTTCAGGCCTTGGCACCACTGAAGCTTCTGATGCTGATGGCATTAGTGTAAAACTTCTTGAGAAATTCACACTTCTTATTTGCTCGTCACATGTCAGACTATTCGATTTATCAATTGCCAGAACACGACCCTCTTCAGCTTGAAAAAGAGCAAACCTCTCTCCCCTTTATGAAAAAAGGCCTCCATGTGACAGTTAGAGGTTGATATCACTGGTCAGTTTCGTCGGGCATGCAACTGCAAATATAATGTTTAAGCATGGATTTTACTACTTTTGTCAGACCCATACTCGAATGCGTAGGTTAGTGGTGAAGGATTAGAGATTACACAATTGGATAAAAAAAAGGGATAATATTCAGTCAGGCTTTTCGTATTATCACTGGTGCAATGTATGGGACGAGCAATGGTAAAATTAAACGTCGGAACCGGAAGGTTACCTTCAGCCAAACGTAGACAAATTGCTAATTATGCGTTAATGTATGAACTTCTGGTCAGTATGTTCCTTCCCGAATCTATATGTTCTGTATGCCTACTTCGTGCTGCTTCCACTGTATGTACCCAAAAAGATCACACTCGTCATGATTTTTTTCCTTGTTTTAAGCTCGTACTGAACAACTTGATACTCACCCCCCCCCCCCGACTATTAGATAGTAGAAACAGTTACCTCTCAAAATTAGAAACTCTGTGTTCAATCATAACATTCAAATTAAATATTATCAATTTTTCCCGGTGTAAAATTAGCTCAACTGCTTAATTCTGTCATAGATTTCTCCCAGTTTAACACATCCGCAACTGCCTGGGTGCTGATCAATTAAATTTGCGATTATTTAAGATTGGGGCAAAGGGGGCAATTTAAGTGTTTGAGCTTTATCTGATGCATAGATACTTGGCCTAACTTACAACTTGTCTTGCCTATGCTGTCCAACGATCATTACTTCAAACTAACATTTCCTTTTATGCTTCATTTACGTCACAGACAGTGATACACGGGTGTCCCAAATGTTCAATGGATTAAAAAAAAAGATTATTATTATTATTACTATTATTTTCTTTTTTGGTCTGTCAGTAGTACATTCACTTATTTTCAATATTGTAACTAACGGTCATTCAAAAATCAAAAACAAGGGTATCACGATTCGTATTCTGTTATAGCTAGCTTATAAGACATATGTACTACAGAATGAACAGATCTCAAGTGAATATACATTGCTTCACTGTCTGTCCCGTCATGACGGCTTTCATGTCATTGTTGGTCGGCTGTGTCCAAGTTCTTCTTGTATTCCTTTTTCTAAAGGTAAACATAAATAAGACTTTGCCATTATTCCTACTGATTTAATAGGATCTGTTATGTACGTTTTGCGTATTTGATCAATAAAATTGTAGGAACCAAACAGAGTTAAAGTCTCTGCTCTCTACTGCCCGCCTTGCGTGAACAAGCAATTGATGTCACCTTATATCACAGGATTAACATGTAGGCTCCACCTATATGTGCTTGTATTAAAAAAACACCATCCCACACAAAATCTAATCACATGGCCAAATTACCGCCAAGTGGCAGGGTGATTTTACAAGTGAATAATGTGTAAACTAGAAAAGAAGATTTACATCAAAGCAAATCTCTCCTGGCGCTAACAAAGGGAAGTTCTTGCTTTGTACAATCAAATTGAAATTGGAGAAGATGTGTCGCAGAAAACATGAAATTTAAGAAACAAACTGTAGCAAATTAGGCCCTTTGCATCAAAGAAAATTCCGCAGGTGGAAAGGAAATGCCAGACAGAAAGAATTCTTGATAAAACAGAATGTCAGGTGTCGGTAAACAAAGAAGATTTGGTTATGTAGTGAAAAAGTTGAAGCTAGTTCTACCACACTTTTTATTGCAACTTTGATTCATTTACGGGTCAATCCTGACACTGCAACATGGACTGATGACAAAACGGGCACCAGATGGTACGTAAAATTATCGTGTCTCACATCAGTGTTAACAACAGATCTTAGTGATGTACATACACATGTTGTTGCCTCCTACTGACAGATCATGGCTTGTTGTATGTCTGGTCTGTCATAAATATGTACAGGTCTGCTATTGTTGCTCCTAATTATTTCAACTTCACTGAAAAGGGCCACATACTTATATTCTAGGTTCTGTGCCATCCGAGAGCTCAGCCGTGGACAAAATTGATGATGGCCAAAGGTAGGATGTGAAGTCAAAATGGCAGTCTATGCATCGTAGAAACACTTGACCCCGAAATGTATCAGGAATGAGTGTCAGATAGGCTTCGTCGAAAATTCCCGAACGAGTGACCATATATTTATATTGAAAACCCTGGTGGATAAATACACCAAATTGTGTCTAAAAGGAAAATATTTATTCTCTTGTTTCGTAGATTTTAAACAGGCCTTTGACAGGATTTGGCATGATGGCCTATTGTATAAATTGCTTCAGTATGATATTGGCGGTAAAGTATACGATTTTATCAAGGATACGTATGATGGTGCTTTGACACAACTGAAATTAAAAGGTGGGTTCTCAGATTATATTATGTTAAACAATGGGCTTAGACAAGGTTGTACCCTGAGCCCCACCCTTTTCAACATATATATCAATGATTTACAAGATATCTTTACTCCCGACTGCTTCCCGGTACAGTTATATAACAAAAGTATAAATTGTCTGTTATATACAGACAATTTAATTATCTTGTCCGAAAGTGAAAGTGGTCTACAAAATAGTCTGAACAAACCCAACAAATACGGTAAGACATGGAATTTGACAGTGAATATACAGAAATCAAAAGTAATGATCTTTAATGAGACTAGTAGAAAATTAAAAAGAAACTTTTATTTAGGAAACGACCTTTTGGAAATTGTACACGATCATTGTTCTTTAGGAATAGAAATTAAAACGGATGGTTCTTTTTCTAAAGCTATAAAGGCACTTAGTGATAAAGCTTTGCGATCCTTATCCAGACTTAAGCGATTATTTATTAATTCTAACATAAGTTTACCTATTCTGTTGAGTTTGTTTCATAAACTGATAACACCGATTCTTACATATGCCTGTGAAATTTGGGGACCATATGAGTTACCATTTGATAAATATATAGCAGATAACGAAATTGGCAGCTGTCTAAATTCATCTTTCGAGAAAGTCCATCTAAGTTTCCTGCGTTTCTGTTTGGGTGTACACAAGAAAGCTACGAATATAGCAGTACTAAGTGAATTAGGCGAATATCCCCTGGCACTTAAAATATATACAAAAAGATGTAAGAATTGGGTACGAATTGTGCACATGAGACCCGATACATTGCTTTATGACTACTTCCTTTGTAAGGTTGATAATATTGAAACGGAAAAATTTAAATGGATATTGTCCTTAAGATATGTATTCCAGATGTTCGGTTTCAACAGAATGTGGGAGAATTTCGGCTATAAGACTGAGAAATTTCCTTCAAAAATTTTGGACAAAAGATTAAAACGAAGATTCAATATTCAGTGGGCGAAATCTATGGAAAATAACTGCGGAGAAGACAAAAATTAAGAACCGATACAAAGTTTAAAAGAAACTTTGAAATGGAGAAATATCTACTATTAATTAAGAACCGTTCATTACAGAAAAATTCCACTCGATTTAGAATAAGCGCCCATAATTTAAAGATTGAAACTGGTAGGCATAAAAGACCCCACAAGATCCCGTTAGAAGAAAGACTGTGTGACAATTGCAATGAAATAAAAGATGAGATACACTTAATAACAACCTGCAAAAATTAGGATCCTGAACGTCAAAATTTATATAGCACCTTAGATGACATTTTCCTTTCCGTCTCTGATTTAGTTGACGCAGATAAATTTGAATTTATAATGAATTTAGACGCCAGTGATAAAATTGTTTCTGTGATGACTTTTTTCTCGGCCGTTGTTGACAAAAGGAGAGCATTTTTTTTTATATAATTGGTAATTGTTTACGCGTTATGTTCCTTGTCAAGATGCAAGTTTTGACTGTGGTGCTGAATATTTGTGTTTGATGTTTTGTTTATTTGTGCTTATATTGTGTCTCTCTATGTATAGCAAAATATTGCAAATGTAATTGTAATGCAGCTAATGAAGTTCATTTCATCGTAGCTTTGAAGCTAGATATTAAACATTTAGATTTTTCAAGTCCCCATAATAGGTATAAATTCAAATTCTACAACTTTTGTTTGCGATTAGCTTCGTGTGCTTTAAGTACAAGCATATGAATTGATGTTAAAATTACACCTCTACCCGTCACAATGTTGAAAATATTTAACATGTATAACTTCCAAGTGCCCCTAATTGGCATAGATTTAACGCTTACAGCACAAATCTACGAATTGAGTGTGGGAATGGTACCTCTACCTATAACAGCTTTGAAGATATCCAGGTTAAAATTTTGAAATGGCCCTAATTTGTATAATATTAAAAAATGTCACCCTTCTTTATAAAAAGAATTGAAATAGGAAAAAAGAAAGCAAAAATAAAGAATGAATGAGTGAGTGAATTAATGGATGAATGAAAACACAGAAAAAATAATGTGTAAAAGCTACCACACATAACCGTGGAGTTTATAATTATTCACTTTATTGATGCGTAATATATGTACGCAACATTGATGTAAATATTTTCTTCCTGTATTGCCTGTTTCTAGATACATTTTACTTTCTTCTCTATTTCCTTAGTTTGGAAATTGTAATAGTGCACTTGTCAGTGCTAAAAAGATACTAATTATAATGCTGATGATGATGAAGACGACAACGACTGATCCTTATAGAGACGGTTTTCAAATCATTGATATTTCAGTCCGGTGGGACTAGTAGAGAACCCCGTATACATGCGAGAGATTTGAAGCTTTTATAAATCGCTCCTGCTACCAAAATAATAACCATTATGATTGACTTAACATTTATTCTGGTGAATTTGAAATGTAGAATTATTTCTACCAATGTCAAAAAGTTTCACATTTTCACAGTTGGAAATTACATCTGTTGAAAAACGACCAACAAGTGCTTCGTATGTAGCACACAAATACGTAATAATATACCACATATTTTGAAATTTTACTACATGCAAGGATTATGGAACCGCTAACGATTAAAGATATACCATCCACGTCTTCAAATCCCCCTGGTTAATCCGATTCTCTTCGTCCCTATCATTTATTGAATCTAACGAGCGTCCAACAGAAAAAGGCTACCACAGTGATAGTTTGAAACGGTACCACAGCAATATTTACATTTGAACTTTTCTATTCGTTTTCTATCTAATACATGTATCTACAACACAAGAGAAAACATCTGGATATCATTTCATTGATAAGAAATTAGTTTCAGGCCAACACACAAATCGTGTATGGTTTATGATAAGGGCATTTTTGTGCCATTCATTCCAGATGTGTATACAATATGGGAGTGGTTGGTTTGCATGGTGATTGCAGCATGTTCAACGGTTATACACCTGTTATTAATATCTCAAAGGCCACCTACGGTTGAGATAACATCTTTGGTCGCTTCCTTTGTATTTTCATGTGCTCATTAATTCAACTCCGTTTTCTGTGCAAGAGGCCTCTTGGTTTCTGTAACAAGTCTGGGGCACAATTAAAATGTATCGTTCAGTCGGAGCCTGGTAATTATATGCCTCATCGGTTTAAATGTTTATCCCCGATACGATGGTCCAGCAATGAATGAAATATACATACACACACACATATTAGATTTATATATATATTATATATATATATATATATATATATATATATATATATATATATATATATATATATATATATATATATATATATATATTTATTCATTTATTTATTTATTTATTTATTTATTTATTTATTTATTTATTTATTTATATATTTATTTATTTATTTATTTATCTTGTTCTACTCTGGGAAGAGACGTCACCAGAATCAGTAAAAGACCAATGCACGTTGCGTTTTCCATTGTCAAAAATGCAAGCATGTCACCTCAGACAACCAGATTGGGTGTGAACTATACCCATGTATGATTCACGCACGTCATATCGTCGTGGCAACAAAAGGCATGTACGCAAAACACATCTGGCAGAAGATATAAAATGGCACCATAACCAAGAGGGGAAGTTACGTGAAGTTTTCTTAAAGGAGATGGTATAAGAATGACCGTATCAGCAAACGATGTTTCTGGTGGTTATAAAGACAAAAGTAAATGGTGTATATTGTATAAAGTGGCGGAAGGTTTTACTTGATTATCAGTCAAGGTTTTAAAATATATGACGCAATAGGACCGCGTAGAGGTTATTAATATAAATGTTGGAAGAAGTGACAAGTGGGAGGTCAACCAAATTAGCTTTCAGGGGTTTATAAATAAAAGTTGTAAATAGTATGACATACAAAGTCCACCGAAAAAGATTTCGCCTGGTAATTCAAAAATGTTTTGAATGATATGAAGTGACAGCACAGGTAGAGGAAGCTAGTCGTAGTTATGATTAATGTTTTAAATGGTATCGGTAAGTGACAGCACAACCAGTTTTTTTTTTTTTTTTTTTTTTTTTTTTGTGGTTATCAATGTTGTAAATTACATGCACTTGGTATGACCGCTCAACAGAATAAGGTTTCTCGTGGTTATCAATTAATGCTGTGAGTGCTATGACGAGACAGCTCAAGTAAAGAAGGCCGCTAGAAAAAAAAAATGTTGCATATGACGTGACAGCTCTCCGGAATAGGTTTCCAATGGTTATCAACAAAATGTTGAAACTAGTATGAACAGAAAGCTCGACCGAAAACGGTTCGTGGATGTAAATGAATGTTGTAAGTCATCTGGAGTGACAGCTCAACCGAAGGAAGTTTGTTCCCGTTATAAACATTGGAGGACAAGCCTTCAGACATAATGATTGCTCGTTATGCATCACATAACGGGCAAAATATAGGCTCTCGACACATACAGTTTTAATGAGCCTGATGTTAATGAATATTTCTTGTCGACGTAGACATGGAAACAGCTTTATATCCACTAAACTTGACTTTGATCAAACGTATGGCGTTTCATGCTCTATTACCATGGCAATTATGGTCTTGAACATTGTGAAAATTGCAATTTTTTTCAAACTAATATCTTTCGTGTCCCTGGATCCCTTGACACGCAAGGTGATGCAATTTCTGGTACTCAAAAAGAAAAAAAAATTTACAAGTTAAACCCCTCCCTCATTATTATCATTGTACTTCTACATTCTATCTAAAGAGGGGTTTATCTTTTTTCGCACTCAATTCAATAACTGTCACCAAACCAATATCTGTTTTACTCTAGGAATTGGTCATTAACCTCAAGTTCAATAAAAAAAACTGTCCATAATCAATTGTCAATGTTCACTTACCAAACATATTGTAAAAATTCACAAGGAAGGAAACAGCGAAACATTTGATCTTGTGAGCATGCTTTCGTTATAATGAAGGAGCGCTTGCGTCCTCGTATGACGTCATATCCTATTTAACAGTTTTCAAAACAAGAGGCCTCTGCTAGTATGTGAAAGAGCCTAGCGTTGGTCAATAGGCTTGCAAAGCCATAAACTAATTGTAATATTAAATGTCAGATGAGAAGTACTCTCGGTGACAAACAAGTGCTGTGAAAAAAGTGTCCACACATATGGATGTAATTAATTCAGTGTGGATTTCGACAATTATCATTGGAAATGAGACTGATGTGTTACACATTTTAGAATATGTTTCAGAACGTTTCAGTAGCTTTATTACCTCAATGTTACGAAATCGGTCATCTTAAGGAATACGGCAGTTGTGTGTGGGGGGGTGCGTGTGTGTGTGTGTATGTGTGTGTGTGTGAGAGAGAGAGAGAGAGAGAGAGAGAGAGAGAGAGAGAGAGAGAGAGAGAGAGAGAGAGAGAGAGAGGGCGGGAGGGTCTAAATACGCTTGTGTTTGTCGGATGTTATGAGCTGCAACTCCATACCTGGAAATTGTGATAGCATGTAGATTATTGTATTTGAAGCCAGCTGTCCATGATCGTACAGTACCTTCCTGAAGAAACTTTGGTCGACAACTGCCCCCATTTGAATAATCTGTGCCTTCTAGGAAAATGCCCCAACAACAGTGCTTTAATTAAAAAGTAGCACTGAAATACGAAAAAACTCCAGACCCTGCTTTCAATAAAAAGTGGCATTGAAATGCGAAAATGTTCCAAACATTGCTTTTATTAAAAAAGTGCCATTGAGATTCGAAAATGCTTTAAACACTACTTTCATTACAAAGAGTGGCAATGAATTACCAAAATGCTGCATCGCTCATTGTCATCCGTTTAGAAGCCCTATGCTATGTTATGAAAATTCCGAATGATTTATAATTAGCTAACTCGTCTTATTCGCAAGGCTTTTACTTGGCATGCACTAACCTGTGAAAATGTTCCATCATGCCATTCTACTTAGCCCTCCAGAAACATTCTATTATTTCCCATTGTCTTATTGCTTTCCAGAGAATATGGATCTAGTATCGTTGTAGGTTCAGAGCACAGCGACCCGAAAGTTTGGCGACATCCGCAATGAATGAGTTAAGACACTGAAACGGATGACTCTTGACATCCTGCCGCTGTGTGCCACTTCGAACAGGAAAGGATTCATGGTGAGAAAGCAGCGGATGGGGAAAATAAGTATAGCTACGAAGCACCCCTATATCCTGGCAACATCTAAGTCCTAGGAGGAAGTGAATGTCTTCTAACTCTCCAAACTATAACACGATACCGTACTCTACTTTAACTTTTTCATTGCTAATTTTGACAAAAAACTCGATGCCTTCTGTATTGACATATTAATACTTAGCACAGCATTGGTATTCTTTGTAAACCGACCTTACATGCAAGTGCCAGCAAGCCAACAGTTACCGTGGAAGTGCAGAGATCACAAGATGGTCCGGGTCAACTACTTCTCTTGGGGTGCCTTTAGTGCCCGAGATGAGACGAGGAAAGCTGTTGATTCAGTTAAAACTTGGCACTAAAAGCGTTGCAGAAAATGACAAAGCTGTTCGCAGATTAGATTACACAGCAGTTTTCGAGTTGACGTTCCATCACGTTCCATCACATTCTTGCATTACAATATATCGCCAACACAACGGGATTTTCAACACAAAAATACCTTTCATTGTGTGTTGTCACATCCACATGGGGTGTGTCAACTTTTTGGTTTGTAAAAATCTAGTTCCATATGCATTACATTCAAACCAATTGAATAAAATTACAAATTATTAGGACTGCTTGGCTAGATGATATATCGTGCGTTTATGCGTATTAGCCCTGAACATTCCTCAACCTCGATGGCAATTGAGCTAAACTGGAAATCTCTCTTGCTACAGATTGCCAAAATTTACAAGTAAGGTATGATTTACTCTTAACAGGCCCATTCAAGGTGACATCGAATGAGCCCCCATGCACCGATATATTTTGCTGAACTCCCACAGGTATTCTAGAACAATTTATTAGATGCACGGCAGAAACGTAACTGGAAATTCAAAGTCCTCAGTATAAAGCCGATGTGTTGACATGATGTTAGATTCATATCCTATTTTATTGACTCTGCCGAACTTTCTAGTGCTTTGTGCGATGCAGTAAAAAACCAATCAAATGACTCACTTTTGAGTTACGCTTCCCACCCACGCGTCAGTTGGTGCTCTATCTATAGTAAATATGCTTTTTTTGTTTGTTTGCTTGTATTTTATTTATTTATTTATTTTTTGTTGTTGTTTTATTTCGTTTTTCTTTTTGTGTGTGTGTGTGTGTGTGTGTGTGTGTGTGTGTGTGTGTGTGCGTGTGTGTGTCTGTGCTGCAGCAGACACCGTTAATTTCCACCGTCAAAAATGGTGTTTCAAAGAAAGTATAAGATCGTTTTTTTTTTTTTTTTTTTTTTTTTTTTTTTTTTTTTTTTTTTTTTGTTTTTTTTTTTTTTGTTTTTTTTTTTTTTTTTTTTTTTTTGTTTGTTTTTGTTTTTTTGTTTTGAAAGCTACGAATAAAATGCCAAAGCTGGAGTACGGAATGAAATATGTAATGTTCAAGTTTTCCCGAAATGTTGTAACCTAAAATCCATCGACTTGTTTGTCCGCCTTTTGGAAGTTGTGCCAGGGAATCATTCCTGACGAAACAATGTACCGGACACTCTGACGGATTAAACTTTACAACCGATATGAAGTAATGCCTTTAAACTGCATAAGCAGATAACATCTAGGATTCAAACGTTCGCCTTCGACCGGCTTGAGCGAGGAAAGAAAGATAATCATTTTGCTGAATGGACATGGTATGATTAGTCTCAAAGTCACCTAGTGACAACAACACTGGGCGCTGTGCATTACTTTATAAATGGAACATCTATGATTCGGAATATGAAAATGGTTACGGGCTCATCACTCACACGGCGATGGTTACATTTAAGACATGCCTATGCAAGTTGCAGCAGAATTGCTGGCTCGAATAACTACATGGTTTCATATGAGTGAGCCCGCGTGTGGATTAGGTCAATAAACCTATCCGATATCGACTGACACATCGAATGTGCCCATCGTTTTCTGTTCTTCTAATGTCAAAGAGGCATGTGGGATTTCGTTCGCAAATTGATCAGGCCATTTCTACAGAATTGGTCTCCAAATGACTAAATGGAATACAAGTTTGAAGTTGATCAAGTCCGCCAAACACAAATTTCATTAATATAGATAGATAGAAAGATAGATAGATAGATAGATAGATAGATAGATAGATAGATAGATAGATAGATAGATAGATAGATAGATAGATAGATAGATAGATAGATAGATAGATAGATAGATAGATAGATAGATAGATAGATAGATAGATAGGAGAGACGAACCACGTTTCAAATATTCCGTTGACATTCACAATGTAATGCATGTTGATCTCATATAGAGTCGAATAGCGATACAAAAATAAACCAATGTCATCGTGCAATAGTTCAGACCAGACGTTTAATATGATGCTATATTCTGTATACTTGGAAGGTCAATGGCACCATAAAATCGCTTTATCTGGAAAAGGCTTTGTATATACTTCCCCATTCACGTTTGTATATAGCTTTTTGGTCAATTACTGTGTGCACTTTATATCTCATAGAAAAGCTGATGAAAGTGTCTTTTGATTTGACCTTTTCGTCAGATTCTGCTGGATTTCCATAGGGACCTAAAGCCCTTTGTGTGGCAAAAAATACCTTGTGGACACAAAACTGGTCCAGCTGTGATACTTCGCCAAGCTGATTGACTGGAACGTACTTCACAGCTTCTCGTTGCAAAGAAGCAATTAAAGGCAGGATATATACGCAGAGCAGTCGTTTGTTAGGGCCAATACTAGAAACATGGTCAAGTGCAACTTGAGGCATCTAGTGATTGGACGCACTATGTCTGCATGGGGACTCTTTGCCGAGAGTCATTGAAGCTTGGAAAAAACAGCAACAGTTTATAGCTTGGTTTAGTTGTCAGCAATTTGTCATGTAGTATTGCCTTTCTTATAGACGAAGATTATCGTCTGAAAAAGAAGCTTTCTGTCTTACCCAATCAGATTTTCGTATTTCCTATTTGATGTACATTCGCGATAGAAAACTTCTGCTTTACAATGCCTGGTGTTTCTGCCCAGAAACGATAGGGAGGAGGGTATTGATATTTGCATGTTAATGCGATGGGTAGGTGTTGGGGAAGGTGATCCATGTAGGTATTTTACTGAGGATTGGTGTGTCGTTCAGATGTATACGGTAGAATTACTCTATTGACACCACCTCTGGGACTAAAGAAAAATATGTCGGTATCTGGAAGTCGCCATAATGCAGAATACAAAATGTTTCACATAAGAAGAACAGAGCTGTAACAGGGTGGCTGTAATAGCAAATGGTTTGCCTTTATGGAAAGATCTTGATAGGGAGATTTCACTGTAAACGGACAGGTAAACCCGCCGATCAGGAGTCTTTTTATTAATGTATTTAACATGAATGATGATCAAGTACAACTGACTATCAAAGAGTCTGAATGATGATTGAGTAGAACTGACTATCATGGCAGGTAATTCTCAAATGAGAGCGCCGTAGTGCCAAACTGTTCGGTACCTCTCAAGTGCTAGAGGCAGGAAAACCACAAAAATATTCACTTCCGGGAACAAAGAACAACAAGTTTGAACAGGTAAATTTGCTTCAATATACATCAAAATTAACTTGTATTGTCACAAAAGATGTGATAAATGACTGATAAATGAAAAGTTTATAAATATCAAGGTTAGAAACAGGTTTAAAGAAAATACCAACATGCACCTCCAACACAAGAGAGTACCAGACAAATTAGCATTGGGGGGGGGGGGGCGTATGTGTGGCAAGGTAAGATTGATCTCATATATTTGTGATGAAGCGTTTGTTTGCAATATAACTCTGGAACAGATGGCCAAGAGCCTTTTGAATATCAGTAATAAGTAATTATCATGGAGGATACGTGTTGATAAGGAAAGTATTTATGATAAATGGCCAATGACCTTCAATTGTACTTTACAGGCAAAATTATTACACCCCACTGATTCCTAGGATATGCGTTTATGAAACGACAGCCGCATTTGTGATAATGACTAAGAACATAGAAGTTCGTGATACATAAACAAACAAAGGTATCATGATAATGTCTGGCAAGACACCTGTTTTTACTTGCATACTCTACGATATGTATGTTGTCAATTAGCCTTCCACTATGGTATTTACCTGAAGAGGTGGATATAAGAATACTTCATACACTATTTTTCATTTTTATTTGCCAATTAAAGTGGTAAGTACTTTCTAGTGCATTACACTTACCAAACAGTCGTATCTCGTGATAATGGTAGTGATGAATATGATCATCATGATAATAATACTAAATGTTGAGAGTGACCATTTAGACCTTTCCAGGGAGGAGATCTTCAAAAAAATCAATAACTTTATACACATGAAGGTCAAGTGAATATTTCTTTACAGAAATCCACGTTATAAAAATGGAAATTCATTCGACAATGTGGACACACTAGCCCACAAATCCCTGTCTAGATTTTGTTACTTTAGAAAAGTATCTAAACTTCTCAGTGCCCAAGATGTACAACTGTGTCAGAGATATGGA
This sequence comes from Hermodice carunculata, assembly GCA_964020975.1. Classification (NCBI taxonomy): domain Eukaryota; kingdom Metazoa; phylum Annelida; class Polychaeta; order Eunicida; family Amphinomidae; genus Hermodice; species Hermodice carunculata. The sequence goes on along the minus strand of OZ026614.1, from coordinate 82,011,587 downwards.
TAGATGGAAAAATGCCCAGTACAATAGAAAATATTAATATTTAACCACATTAACTCAAAACATGCCCTGGTTCCCTCATACAGTTGCTAGGCAACAGAACTATGCCTCTGCAGTGAAGAGGGCACTTGTACCACTTACCTTATTTAACCATGCACAAAAAAGCACACTTTTTCCGCCAAACAACTTAAATTTTCCCAACATATTTAACATCTTGCATATTTTAAAACTTTGTGAGTACGTTTTCGTAAGCTTTCTGCTTTCTCGAGTTGTCCCTTTCACCATAGAAGCCCATTCGACCTTGCTTAATACGTGAATCTTCCCTAAAGTTCCTTGCTTTTGCCTGGGTGTCAGCAGATCCCAGTTAGTGTGAATATGTCCTGTTCTAAGAGTATAGTGCTGTCTGCATCAGGGGACATTTTTACAGATGCCAATCAACGATTCTATGACCAGTCTAACAAGTCTCTTCATTTAATCTTTCGTCGATGCAAGAGCCGTTGACTTACTCCTTGAATATACATATTATGTATATTTATGACTGAATCGCTCTCCCGTTCACTTAGGCGCACAGTGACTGTTTGTCTCACTTTCACACATGACAAGAATAGAAAGAATACTGGCATGGAGCCTCACTGAACATGGCAGGCAATACGCCTAGCAGCAGAGGGTTAGCATTCACCTTCTGCAAAGACCATAGACTGCCCACATCTAAATTTTAATGCGTATTGCGGAAACTTAAGATTGTGTATATCTTAAAAGTATAATCTAAAAACTGGCTTGTTGTCTGTTTTAAAATGATCCTGGGAGCCGCTTTGTGGTATTGTTGAAAACTCAAGAATATATTTTCATGAGCAAAATCGTTTGAAGTGAAAGTGTATTATAGCCAGATATGTGCAGGCTACTATTAGGTTCCATGTACTAGCATTCTACGCTCTACATCTTCTACTCTATCACCACCTGGACATTGTTAAGCTTTGCATAGGGACTCAGCCACTTAGTGATCATCCTCAAGTACCATGGTAACTATCAGTAATACACCAGTAACAATGATGACTCACCAGATAAGGTGATAATGATCAACGTCCTGACAGGAGGTATTTATCTTAACAGGTACCCTGCATTGCCACCTGTGATACAGCGAGGAACTTTACAGGAAGGAAGGAAGGCAGATTGATGTGTTAAACAGTGCCCAATGTGCTCTTGTGATTAAAGTAACAATTTGAAAAATAATAACACTTCAGACAAAACATTCACTTAGTTTTGAAACATACAAGATGATGAACATATTTAGAATATGTTTCCTCTTTTTCCTTGGAAAAGGTGTTATTTCTGACAGAGTAAATGATATAACTGGTTGAAGTATCCTCATCCTGCTGGAGACAAAGTTCCGTTGCTTACCCAACTGGGAGGACCAGAGCAGGTCTGTAGTTTATATTGTTAAAAATAAATACATGTACCTGCCATTGGTGCATCGTCCAAAGGCAGCAGTCCCCTTACTGTCAAGAATATATTAAGATGCTTTGCGGACTGAATAGAATTCAAAAAGTAACACGCGGGACTAGTCTGCTTAAAAAGCAAGATTATTTTTATATTTCTCATTTTTAAGAAACTTTGAAATCTGCTCAGACCATTATCTCATGCTGTGCAGCAGAGAATTCTTCACACGCCAAAAAGGCTAATTCATCGTGGTATCCGAACTACAAAAGTCGGTGAATCCAGAAGAAAACACGAATTCTTGTTGATTCTATAGTGGCATGAACAGGCTAAATTTAAATCTGTTTGCTGACGAATTCTGGGGGGCTTCGTGTCGGCGAGTGTAGGGTCATACAGTATTGAATCCCATCCAGGAAATGACTTCAAGCTTCAAGAATATTGTGTGGATTATTAATTTTTTTCTGGTAACATAGGTACATCAGCCATAGTATAAGTCAAATTACATTTGTGTTTGTACCACTGACTTGAAAAGCAAGAACACCATTAGCGCTGTGGGATTTCTGTTTACCGACACAGACATCTGGGACACGCAAGATGTACAGTGTAAACACGTTTAACATATCCCCATTTTAGCATTGTCAAAACGTACAGTTTTAAGAAGCATATACAAGAGGATGCACTAAAGCGTCACCAGTCAATAAAGAAGCAAGTTACAGCACACAAGTGACTCGTATACAAAAGAAGAACACCCGGAGAATTAGATGAGTGATATTTTACCTTGTCCTTCCTGTGCAAAAAACGCGTCTTTAATCCCCGTTGCTGACTACGGTGTCTGTGATTTATGAACACACTGATACAATGTTACTTTGATATTTTAATCCATTTAAACATATTTTATCACTTTGAAGTTCACATGCAAGATGACGCCTGCAGCCCTGGTCCTGTTCCTGCAAATCCAAAGGCCATAACCTGCCACTGGGCACGCAGCGGCTGACACTATTGAAGCAACTATGTTGTTTTGTAAGCTTGTTTGTCAAACTGCCCCTAAACAGGTCTCATTTTTACAAGCAGTGAACGCGATTCCTCGATGCTATGTTTCTGTGCAACATTATACCGTATAGGTAGAGAGTCAGCGACAGCTTAAGTATTTTTTTTCTTTGGTCCGAGTGAGAGCTTTATTATTGGGGGGGTGGGGATGGAGCCAAGAAAACGTTTACCTTGGGCATGTGATCCTAATAGGAGAGATTTATCCAAAAATACGCATCCTGCATTCTGCATCTGGGTGCTTTCGGGCGATTGGAGCGGGAAAGGATTAATCGACAATATAATTGGTCTGTTAATATAGCTAATGACAGCTGCAGTTTGCTAACATTTACCACGAAGAAAAAGACACGTGTCTCTAGGAATATTATGAATACGGTCCCATTTAGTTTCTTTGACTTGTATTATCATCACCATCAGTGAAACAAATCAAGCGGAAGAATTACTTAATAGTATGGTCGCTCCGAATGCTATAGGTTTGTTTGTTTGTTTGTTTGGTTGGGGTTTTTTTTTTTTGTTTTTTTTTTGTTTGTTTGTTTTTGGGTTTTTTTTTTTTTTTTGTTTTTTTGTTTTTTTTTTGTTTTTTTGTTTTTTGTTTTTTGTGTTTTGATTTAAGGGAAAAAAGGTTCTAATTATTAGCTTCCGAAATAAAATATCACTGGACCTGTACTTAAAAATCAAACTTTTGGCGACGAAAGTGTTGTATGTCATTGGAAACCTTTATTTCAAGTTTCTGCCTCTATGCTGCGCCAGACTTTCATGGAAATATATGTATGGAATCATCCTTGGTTTTTAATTTGAACTTGCTTCATCACATATCCTGAGATTGGCATTGCAGTACATGAAAACATCATTGGCACATATTAATATGGTGATATAAATTAGCAAAACAATAGGTGAAGGTCAAAATAAAACAGAATGAAAATAAATTCAAAAGTCATAAGTGACAATTTTTTTCGGATACTTGATAAAGTTCCCCTAAATACTTGGCTTTTTAGAAGTCATGCTGTGTCTGTACTTTTTGTGTAGATGAGATATGTAAGCCAGGAAGAAAAGAAAGGAATAATTAACTTAGTTCGTCTCTCATTCACTTGGCACATTATTATAAAAAAAGTAAGATTTTTTAGTGTGTGTTAATATTAAAAACGTCATATTTTGCGACATTTAATGCATATTTGAATATGTTTAATCCTTTCTAGCATTAATACAGAATCTAAACTTGGCAGAAGTAAATTATGACGGACTGTTGACTGCCGTGCACGTTTTTTTTTTTTTGTTATGTTTTATTATTTTTTTTTTTTTTATTATTATTTTTTTTTTTTTTTTTTGCTTTTTTGGGGGGGGTGTTTCTTTGTTTGTTTGTTTTTTGTTTGTTTTGTTTTTGTTTTAGACAGAAACACTGTCAGTAAGCCATTCCTCCCAACAAGTTTTTCGCACATTTTTTCGCCGTTTTTTAACGAGTTTGGAACATACAAGAGAGAGTAGCAACAAATTATAATCTCACGGACGTCAAGAGGTTAAGTGAGAACATGAGCGTGCACATCCCATCTGAAAGTATGGGTTACTGCTTAAATGCTACGGACAAGCCATCAACAGCAATTGCCGTTGACGCTGTGGGGAAAACAAGACACGTCTAACATAAACTCACCTAGCAAATCCTCGGTTTAACTGTGGTGACTGTGTCATTCAAGTACCAGCATGCGGTACCAGAGACCATAAGAATAGTCCAGGGCAACACCTTTACTCAACACTTTGGGCTCATTGCACTTGTAGCACAACGAGAAAAGCTGCAGACAAAGTGAAAACATGGCCATGAGAGAGTTGAGCAGGAACGAATGCATGCTGTGTAAGCGTGCTGCAGCAAGGGTGGTCTGCGCTGCTTGCCATCATGTATGCATGGAGACGTCATGGGTTTCATGAAGCTCAATCGTGCAGGCCAGCTCCCTAAACAATACATCCTCAGTTTAAGTTATAGTTCTTCTGTGTCATTATATTGGTAAGCGCCGCTGCACAG